>WAAE01024377.1:0-29626 GCA_013400495.1 Nicator chloris
CACATCCGAGTCCATTCATTACATATATACATACAAAATTTTTCCTATATATGTACTCATGACCGGTAAGTTGTTAAATAACCATTAATTCACTTTTCCCATCAGAAGTGTTTGGCAGATAGAAATGTGACACAGGTTGATTTTGTTTCTGCACTGAAATTACCACTTTTTTTCTTATGTTCTTGGGTGCTTACTCTTATGCCCAGGTTCAAACATTTCCAGATTTAGTCAGTAAGGAATTTCCCTTAGGTGAGGCTTGTGGGGGCACAGTAGAACAGGGTACATGTGCACCATGAGCTCATCTAATATATTTTATCCAATGGATTCCCTGCCATTGCTCTGGCCTCCAGCATTGTTGTGATTTCAATTCCACTTGATCTTTACCTATGGTGCATCCATATTTATATCTACAGAGAATTAAGTGCCTTAGCTTATAACTGAGGTTACTGAGTTCAGTATGGGGACATATTTCTTGTCCTGTCCCTTATGGGTTTAAATTCCCTGTAAGATACATTGAAATACTTCCATAACCTGAAACACTGTGTACTTTCTGAAGCAAGACCTTTCCACAGTTCATGTTTTGACAATGAAATTGTGAATTCAGCCCACAGAAATATTTTTCCCAAATGCAGAATTCAGAAGACAACACCAAGTACATGAATTTCTTTCTGCTATTGTTTTCATATATATTTCTCTATCTCTCTCTCTCTCCATTGTTTACTTGATTTCTTCTTTTCTGCTTAATGTACTAAACTGAGGGCAAAATCTGGTTATTAGGCATATGTTTGTAATACTGGAAAAAAACATAAGGAAAGGACACCCTTTCATTAACATCTTTTATGTCCATTCTTATTGCTCTGCTAATCGTGAGAAACTCAATACAGGTCAAAACTCATCCTGACCCTACTGCTTTTGTGTTGGCTTCAAACTCTCCTTTACTCCACAAAGAGAGGGGGAGAGGCTGTTTCAAGCATCATGTCCCCTTTCCTCCAGTTGTTCTGAAGTTTTTGATAGTATTGCTCTACAGTTAAATATGCTTTGGACTGCATTTCTGAACAGCTTGTAGAGACTACCACATAATCTAATGAATGCTATACTTGAAGGGTTGACCTCATTAATTATCACTGTGATATCCACCTGATCTCTTCCTTCCTGCTTCCCAGGAGAAGTGTCAACATTTAAAACTCAAGATATGTCCGCTGATATTTTTTAAGGGATAAATAATTTGATTCATAAGATTTTGAAGTACGTATTCATACACAGTGTTATTACAATGGAGTTTCTCTCTGTAGGGTGAGTACAAATCCTTAATTGGGATTTTTGGAACAACTCAGTCTATTTCTCTGTTGGCTAAGTCCAAGTATTGCAGTGCAGGACTGTGGAGAAACCTGAGCTCACTCTCACTTGAATCTTAAGTTCCATATTGAAAAGGTAAGAAATATCTTGCAAGCCTTTAGACAACAGCTGCAAAACGAAACTTTCTAAGTAAGTTATTCATGATGACATTTTATGACCAACACAGAAAATACTTCTGAATTTTTTCCTGAAAAAAAAAAGAAAAGAAAAGAAAAACCAAACCTCAAACTTTCCTATTTTGGATGTTATTCTGGTATCATAGGCAGGAATGGAAAAAGTGCCCAGTAAATCCATCTTGTCCAACAGAGTTTATCATTCCATGTTTGGCTAAAGTGACAATTTAGATTTCTATGGACACATGTAGGAGCATGAGAGAAAGATAATTTCTGGTAGCTTCTAGACACAAGCAGGTTTCATCTGAAGATGTCAGTAGCTCTTTGGCTGGCAATACTCACTGGAGATGTGTTTTCTAGAAAAGATATTACTTGTCTTTTATTTTAGATTATTAATAAAAAACTTTTAAATTTTCTTAAAATTATTTCTGTTTCAGTCACATAATTCACATAATTTGTTTTTTCTTTCCAAAAAGTTCTGCCAAAAAATATAGTTGTATATATGTAATTCTTGCTCCTCTTTTGCTTCTGCTCATTTTGTTTATCAATTTCTAAACATCCCAGAGCAATAGACCTCCCTCCCCCCAGAAGACCATCTATATAAAGATTACAGCCTTTAAAGATGCACAATTCAATGCATAAAATATATTTACATCCACTATTTTTTTTAAAAAAACACTAGGTTATAAACAGCTAAAGAAGGAAAAACTGTGTATAGAATTGAGGTGAGTAAACAAATTATATTTATATTATTATTGAAATAAATGTCCTTCATAGTACAGCGTCAAAATCTAAGGAACTAGCAACAGTGAATGGCAGAGTGTTATCCCAGGAATGAACTCTGCTTGATCAATCTCATACCACCTTGCAACTTTTCTGATTCCTTAATACATTCTTATGACCTACAAAGATCTCAGAAATATAGATTTTTTTCAACTTTGCCATCACCCACAAAGAAATCTAATGGCAGAAAAGAATGAGGCATCTTATCAGAGTATGTCAGCCTGAAAAATATAAAAGAAAAAGTTTGCTGGAATTTATGGCCAAGAGAAAAAGAATCCCTTTTTAAAAGAGGAAACTTTGTGCTCACAACCATGTGCTTTGAATATCTCCAACCCAAAAATTAACACAGAAGATGGTTTATCATGATATCCCATGGGACACTAGGAAAAGCATTTTTCAGGCAATTGATGTAACCTAAAATCAAAGATACATTTATAAAAGCAAGAATAAATAAGTGTCTAAGAGTCTCAGCCTCAGTGAATTCTGTGATTATTAGTTAGGCTTTAATTCACTGCAACTCTCTTCCTAATGGGCCGGAAATTAATTACTCTATTGGCTATTGAAGAATCATGACATAATACTGTGCTGGGGGAAACACATTCTAATTTACATTGTTCTGGCCCAGCAATGGTATTGGGTATGATTGCTCCATTCTGCCCTTCTAATAGACAACCTAAAGGGCAAAGTACACTTTTAGCAGACATGCACAATAATTCAATCTCCCCTCTTCTAACAGGGTCTTGCATAACGGGATTTAGTTGTAAATGTAAAAGATTGTTGCTGCTTTTAACGTGGACATCACAGTTACGGGTTGAGCAGTCAGAAGAATCTTTTACATCCTCTAAGCGTGCATCCTAGAGCGACTGCATGGGACCATCCTGCATCCCACAGGATTGTCACACCAATCTTAAGGGATAGTCTCATCTAGTAGTAAAAATTATGAAATAACTATGTTAGAAAATTGCAAAAAATGTGATTCAGAGGGCTTGAAAAATCTTGCTTGGAAGTGATCAGATTAAAAAATATTAAAAACAAACAAATGAACAAACAAACAAACAAACAAAAACCACAACCAAAACCCCCACCCCAAATGCATATTGTCCTAAAATGCATAATTCCTAAAACAAAAGGAATTAAGGTCTTGGCTAATATGTTCTAATTTTCTTTTCATTTTTTCAGGTTTTGATATTTTCCATTCACTTGTTGCCTCTACATGTAGACACATTTTTATATCCCTCTCTTCTACACACAGATCTCCATTTGTTGCTGACAATGCACTGAATACCTACCTTTTCCCTAAATCAACATATTTAAGCAATCCTTTTCATCCCCAGTGCAAGCGTGAATGGGAACAAACCCCCCCAGCCTGATAAGAATCATATACATTTCCCTGGTGATAAGACATTCAGCATCTCCCAGGTCAATGGTTAATTAACTCAGTAATAAAACCCACATACATCCACTCAGACAAAGAGTATCATCGAATTTTACCATTTTCACTTAATTCAGATGTTATCATAAGGAAAACCTGTTTCACTCAAGGTGTAATTTTTTTACATACACCCCCCCTAAAGAATCTAAGCCTTCAGAAGTTAGTTACACAGCCATATATTTTGCACAGAGTAATCAGTACCTACAATATGAAGACATGGTCTTCCACAACCTTTTACAAAGTGCGCTTCCAAAATATAAAAAAGGAGAAAAAGTTCTGTGTGCTTCCCAAAGATGCTGTACTCAGATAAATTGTAGATTATCCAGACATATACACCAGTGATATAATTTCATACATTTCCATAGGAATATCTTCACCTTAGATGTGTCCCTAAACTAGAAACAAATTCTTGTAGGTTGCCTACCTTTCTGACAGTCTCCGAACCTCAAAAGGCAATTTCCTAAAATCACCTGTTGACTAGCTCCATAGATCTATTCTCTACGGAAAACAACTAATAATTTTTTAAGTCCAATGGGGTTTTTATTCAATTTGGGTTTATTCCAAGGTTTTATTTTAACTTTTTCAACTGCTAGAAGAGTCTGTGTTTCTTTTGGAGAGAAATGAATATTCAAGAATATCTGTCTTCCTTTAAAGAAAAAAATTATTCTGGACTCAGTGATGAAAACTGTAATATTATAAAATGAAAACTGAATGAAAAAGTGTCTGGATTTTGAACAAATTGGCTAGATTGGATGGATACCTGAGCAACCCTGTTTAGTGTGTGTCCCTGCCCGTAACAGGGGAGTTGGAACTCAATGATTCTTGAAGTCCATTCCAACCCAAACTGTTCTATAGTTCTGTGATAGGATGAAACAAATTTTGCAAATGCACCAGATATTCCAGATAATTTTTTCAATTGGCAAAAAGTTGGGCATTTTTAAAAGGGGTTTCAGACGTTGCAACCATCCAGCTTTTGTTGCCAGTTTTGCAGTCCTTAACGCCCTGGCATTTAAGTATAAATTGTCATTTAAGTATAAATTGGTATATTTTTATCATTCTAGGCATTTGATTGAATGTGCACACTATATGAGATGGGAACAGGAGTCTTCTGGTAGAAGTTCCCTATTAGAGTATATCTGTAAATGATCAGCTCTGTCCTTACCCTGAGGGAGAGGTAAAGGACAGTGAAAGGACAGGACATTTTTACCACACACAGTGATAGTCATGGGTTCTGAAACACAAAGCAAACCTTCATGTTCTTCAGCTGCTGCACCTTTTGAATGTGTGAATGGTTTAAGAGCTCTTGCCTGGTATAATCACCTGGTAAAGACCTTGCCCAAGCATGAAAACGTACAGTGGGTGCTCAGAAGATTGTCCATGTAATCTTACCCTGCTCATAAATGTTAACTTTTTAGTGTGTATCTATTTCCAAATGTCTTTGAAATTCTGAGTTTCCTTTTTTTAAAGTGGCTGAAAAAGAATAGATATAAACATTGGCATGTATACGTGCTGTGCTCAAAGCTGAAGGACAAAAAGGATGGGCTGTTGTCATTGCATTACCATGCAACTGCTGTGCAGCTTTCTTGAGCCTTGTAATTCAGGGGGTCAGATAAAATAGCCAGGAAGGTCCCTTTTAATTGGAAAATCCATTAAATAGACAGGGAGGAGTGGGAAATGTATACTATGAAAAATACAAGCATTAACCTAATTTTTGCTTCGAGATCATATGCTGGAAAATATTTACCAGAAATAAACAGAGCTCAAGGCAAGGGTCAAGCAGCAGAGAGCTGAACAGTTAGTGTACCATTAATATAAAGGATTATAGTCAGTGTATGACTGAGAATAATTCTGTGGATGCTGTGGCAAAGACAAACGTACAAAAGGCTTCTAAATGAAACCAATGAAGCGGGAGTTCTGATAGTTCAGGAGCACACTGCCATGGTGCAGCTGAAAAAGGAAAAAAACCACCCACTGGGGGAAAAAAATAATAAACTCTTGCTACCCATGGGCAAACTTCACAGCAGTTGAATAAGACAAATAGAAGAAAGCGTCTGCTGCTGCCCAGAGGGAAATGTAATGACCCAAGATATGACCTGCCATAGAGAGAGCCCTGCAGAATAAGACAGAAGTAGAAATCTGGGAAGTTGTGTGAAACTAAAATAGGATCTGAATTAAGTCCAAGTCAGCCAAGCACTGATGGAATTGAGAGAAAATTTTAAGCACTGCTGCTCCCTTCCCCCACTTGAAGATAAATTATTGCCCAGGCTACTCAAATCCAAACATAACACAGGTAAAGGGATATATATTGTAGCTGAATTGTCACACTAGCATTGTTTATACTGGAAAAAGGGCAAGTGTAGGAGTCTCTGAACAGAGATTGAGCGTTGCCCAGCTGTTACATCCACATATTATTAACACTGAGCCACCAAGACTGTTTTAAAGTCTGAGAGGGTATTTTTATTCTCTCTGCAGTACAAGACCTTAAACTTCATAAGGACTTTAAAACTTTACTGTTCTTGCTGAAACAAATCACTGCTGTGAGAGAAGTCAATGTTTGTGCAAAGTCTGACTTAAGAATTGCCTTGTTTCTTTATTTATGTGGTTTATTTGGGGGTTTGAGGTATACTCTTGTTTTTTGTGAATTTTCTTTATTTGGTCTTGTATTTCAATATCAGGAAATGAGGGCAGGGCAGCTTTCAAGGATAGAAATTATCTTCCAGTGTATAGGATCCATGTACATCTTTGGCTAGAGTTCTTCTCAAGTAGCAGACAAACAGTGCAGAAAATATTTGAGTTATGGATTAGAAAAGTAGTGATTCTCCTGTTTCTAAAGGTCTCCCAGGTTTATTTATTTTCTGAAAATAATAGAGCTCATTTTTCATCATCCAAGATAATTAAGCTGAGCATTAGCATGCATTCATTCTTTACTGCTCTTTCTTTTTATTTCTGGAAGTCTTTATCTATTTGACATGAGAGATTAACATTATTCCTTTTAAAAAAGTATCTGGCCCAAATTTTCCTCCACAGTCTTGCATCGAACAACTCCTTTTAAAACAGACTGAAAAAGTGAACTTTTCATGGAAATGTTAACATGAAACATGTTGATCCATCCTTCTTCTTCCCCCCCTTAAATTGCTGAAATATTTGTTGATTATGACCTAAATCTGTCAATAGTTTAGCAGCCTTGAAGTTATATTTTCCAGTAAAAATGTTTCTCTGGAAAAGGGCAAAATTGTCCCCAGTCTGTCTGTATTATAAACTAAAGATTATAATACACCACTTCAGTGTACTTCCTTTGTATCATTCCTTCTATATTTTTATGTCAAAGGTCTTCTTATCTATATTCATCATACATATAACAAATTATTAAAATAGACATAGAGGCACCAATATGTATACCCATGAGATGGGGAAGGGCATAAAAGAGTGAGCATTTATTAGCTCCGTTATTTCCATCTGGGAAAATGGCAGGAGTTACTTCTTTTCTGAATCAAGAATTATAAACTTGACCCAAAATACACAGACTTTTGAGTGAGAAAACAAAAATAAGGTTAAAAGATGGCTGTTCATTCTTTTTTTTTCTTTCTTTATTTATCCTCGATTGTTCTGTATGTATCTAATCTTATCTAAAGGTTTTGCCTTCATTTTATTCTTTGGTGATCTGTAACTATTTGTTCTTGCAGTGATGTTCTCCTCTGCCTTAAACAATTATTTCCCTTTCCTGTTATTTTTTGTCTTGAGTTTACTTATAAAAATCAATTATGTCCCTTTTCAGGCTTTGTTTTAAGAGCCTACCCAAGCTGTGCTCTCTTGAACATGTCTATACTGTCTTCTGTCTCAATGAAGTGCAGTCCAGAGATCTCTGAGCTAGAAAAAAATATAAGCTAGTCTGCTTGCATGAATCATTGCAACATCCCATTGAATCAAGAGCTTAGATCTCAAATTAATAAAGTCTCTGTAGTGCAGTACTACATTCTTGGTAATAATATGCTTCCTTCTGCCTTCTAATCTTCCTCACCTCCTCCTCTGCCCTGAGTGATCAATTTACACCCACATTTCTATTCTGCCTTTCCATTTTATCACCCCTCAGTCATGTTCACCTCCCACTGAAAAGAATCAGTGGATTAGTGTTTGAATACGATCGTTGGAGGAACACACAGTACAACAGGGAAGAGAAATGCAGTACTCTTAAAAGAGATCAATTGGCAAAGGTGGTGCCCAAAAGGCAAAACAGAGTTAAAATAGATGATGTGAATCATTTTGGATTTATTGGCCTGATAATGAAAGACACTGAATGTGCATCACATTTAGTCAGCTCAATAAAAGTTGAGAACAGCGTCTGTTAAGAACTGAATGGAAGGGGAAGCAGAGGGATATAAAACAAGTAATTAAGATACTGTGAGAAAGCACAAGGAACTCATGGAAATTAGAAACAGAAGGGATTTTAGGAATGGCTGCCTAGCTCATTAATAGCCAAAACAACATTTTCCCTTGTAGCACATCTTGTACAGATTCGAAAATCAAGTGCTAAACATGGACCATAAAATGTCCTTGAAGACATTTTGGAGAATGGGTAATCCCAAATTTCTGGTTCTCTTTCAGCCTAGGAAACAGTTGCCTAACAGCAAAGAAAATGAAACCTAAAAAACCTACAATTAAAACGATAGTCCCTAAAAATCACACTGTAAAAATCACACTGACTGCTCTGAAACTAGTTTGTACTAAAAAAAAAGAAAAGGTGATTTGAAAGGAAGAAAGGAGGGGGAAAGACATCACATACTCCTCTAAAAGGCAGATGGAAAACTCTGCCAGGCACCACTGTGGTGGCCACCTGCTGTGCTCTGAGTGGAGAGTGATAAATAGGGTGGGTTGGGTACTCCAGAGCTCTCTATTTCTCGTTTCTGCATATCACAGACTTGGGTTGTGTCAATTCCTGTCTACTCAGATCACTAAACCCGTGTTCTGCACTTCTCTGCTGATAGATCTTATACGTCCTTTTGGGATCCCTCCCTGTAGGAGCTGGGTATGAAAAGATCTTCTAGATGAAAAATGCATTGAATGAGTATCTGGAAAATTTCCTGATGACTGTTTAAGTGGGAGTCAAACTACTTTGGTTCATGTCGTGGAAATCAAAGCAGTTTTTCTCGAAACACAGGTGAAATATAAGTGCTTGGAGTCTAGGGTTGTCTTTTTAGTCTGAAAAATAGACTGTCATAGGGTTAGAGGTGAAATATGCAAGTACCTCAATCCAACCGGCATACTCCTATAAATAAATTTAATTTTAATGGGAATTTTCCTTGGCTAACAAATGACCAAGGAGCACTTCATAACGCCCAAAGGCAGTAGCTTGTATTTCAAGGACACTTTCTTCTTCCTGAAGGGGATTTCACTGTCTAATATCTACATGTAGCAGTTATGAAATATACATAACCAGTAAGGTAGAGAGACAGAATAAAAAAGTGAAATGAGTGCATTTGCATATCTGGAAATCATGTCAGTCCCTCATTTCTGTACATATTCCCACAAGTCAAGAACTTCACCCACAGTCACACATGCTAAAGTCAAAAATCATGTTTCAGAAGTGGCTTTGAAAATTTCACAAAATTCCCTCAGTGGAAAACATGTGAAATACTCATGATGGTGTAAGGGGATTGGAAAAAAAAAAAAAAAAAAGAAGGTGAGGAGAAATAGGAACTTGAATCTATGTAAATATCACTGTGCTGGTCTATGGGTTTTAGATCTCTCTGTAAAAAAAGCTTACAAAAAGCTTTTTTTAAAAAAAAATAAAAATAAACTAAGCCAAATCAAAACCAGCAGCAGATCAGAAACACAAAGTTGCTGAACATCAGACTCTAAATCTAAAGATGAGAAAGGTTTAATAGACAACAAAAAATAATAAGTTTTAGTTGGGTGGGGGGCTGTTCAGGGAAAGAAAAAAGGACTGACCAACGAAGCCTAAATAAAGGAAAAGACATTTGTCACTACAGGGCTAGGGACATCCTGTCACAGCTTTACGAAGCAGAAGTGCTTGGATGGGAATGAGGGGGTAGGGCCAGCTGTGGCCAGCCACCAGCGCCATCCTCAGGGCCAGGGCTAGAGCTGGCACTGGTTAATGCCTTCATCAGTGACTGGGACAGTGTCCTCTGACACTTGGGTGTAGAAGTGGATGTGCTGCTCTTCAGATGGACTTTGGCAGGCTGGAGAAATGATACGACATGAAATGCAAAGTCCAGAACTTGAGACAGAGCCCCACCAGGCAGGTGAGCAGACAGGGGCTGGCTGCAGAGAGGGCAGCTGGGAAGAGATGGAAGGGTTTTAGCAACACAACAAAACGTTGTGGCCAGACTTTCCCCGTCCTTTACATAAACTTTCGTTTCTTCCTTTTTGGCACCGAATTTAAGAGCTGAAACAATACTGAGGAAAAGAAGAAAAAAAGAAAGTGAAGGGTTAACATACTTAAATACGACAGAGCCCTGCCATGTGTTTTGAAAGCCATTTGACAACACAGAGCAGGAGGTGTGGTGCCCTGTAGTTCAGAGGGTGCATTGTTTACCATGAAATGCCGGATTTGCATATGGTAAGTACTTTCTTTTATTAAAAGGCAAGGCAAATAGTCACACAAACTCCTCTGTAAATAGCAAAGAAGAACACTTAGCCACCCAGACTGAAGAATTACACCAATAGAAAGAGAAGAAGAATCTGGCCAAGACATTGAAAAATACCCAACTTATCTCTGAAAAACTTAAGTAATTTTTCTTTCCTCTGTTTGGTGGCAGCTTTGCTTCTTTATCACCCTTACAAAATCAAAAAGAGGTGAACCCCTCCTGCACATGAGAAAAACTTCTTTCTTAAAAATAAGATTTCAGTCTTGTGTGGGTTATGAAACCCTACTGGCAAACAAAGCTCACAGGAACCCTTATAACCTATAGGATACACAGTTTATCTTTGCTGTGATTAAATCTTCCATACATTTTAATCTCTTCTCTTTCTTTGCATACTTTATAATAACACTCTCTTCAAGCAAACACTCTTTAATCTTATAATTTGAAAACTAATTCCATTTCAGCTGTCTTTTTGGCAAGTGACCTTTTCTTCTTCTTTTGCTACAGGTAAAAAAAAAAATTCTGTCTTTCTGATTTTTATCCTCAGCATTCTGTATCTCAGAACTGTTCATCTATTGAGGTTTTTGTCAGCAATAATATTTCTCGTTCTGAGTTTCTTGGTGAACAAACCTTAGAAAATGTTCCTTCCCGAAAGCCATTTGATTAATTTGTCTAAATGCATTTCTTTGTAAACCAGGCTGATTATTTGAAAATGTCAGGGTCTGGTAGCAGATTTGAGAGCTATCCTGGCAAACACTATTGACCAAATTAAAAACAAAGTATAGAGACATGACAGCAAGGTGGACCAATGACTGGCCTGCCATCTGTCACAGATGGATTAGAGCAGTCTTTCTGTAGTGATGTGTAGGAGACACTAATTCCAGTCCAAATACATGGATTGGCTCTTGCAGAAGGAGATTTGCTGAGAGGAAAATTTTTTGTGGGTAGTTGAAAGTCAGCTGTCATGTCACTAAAACGAACTGCTCATCAGGATCCCAGGAAAATTCTCATGTGCTATGTACTATATTTTAACTACTGCATCTAATTAATTGAGAGATTTGTGCATGATTTGTGCATGTCCTGAGTGGTCTAAAGATAAAATAGTTAAGAGCCATAAACCACTGTTTTAATCTTCATAGTGTTTTTAACAGTAAAATGGCCATTGATCATACAAAGGCTGGAGGTCTTTCCCACAGAGAAGATAACTGAGGAAGATTTCTCTGTCAGTTAAAGCAGCATGAATCCGATTTAACTCCACTGGTCTCACACACATGCACTCCTGACCAAAGCAGTGTTACCACTACATAAACACAAACTCAGTCACTTCATCCCCAAAATTAAGCTGCCTTATTTCATGGGGCTTTTAGATGGAGGCTGAGGCTGTGATGAATAAACTTTTTGGAGTGAGAGCTCTCTCGTTTAAACACAGACTAAATTCAAACTCCTTATTTAGGCTGGCTGAGGCTGATGCTATTTGGAATCTTTGTCTGCAGCCTGGATGATGGAACAAAGGACAACCTCAGCAAGCTTAAGATGACATCAGACTGGGAGAGTGGTCAATGGAGTGGAGCCTGTCAGTCAGAAGGGCCTGGACAGGCTGGAGAAATGGCCTCACAAGAACTTCACGTGCCATGTTCTCCTTGGATGTCTCATTCCACAAAAGAAGTGCAAACTTTAGTGGAGGTCACCAAGCTGGCCAAGGACCTGGAGCACATGGAATCCCAAAAGCAGCTGTGAGAGGTGGGTCTGCTCAGCCCAGAGAAGGTTCAAAGTGGAGCTTAAGTCTGTTTACACCTACCCAGGTGAAACACACAGAGAGAGACAGTCTTCCCAGGGGTGCAGAGAGAGGAGTGAGAGGCAACAGAGATGAGTGAAAACATGACAAATTCTGCTTAGATACAGGGGTGGGAGGGATGGTAGTCAAATAATAAAAGAAAGGGTAGAGTATCTTTATCTTTGTTGGTGTTTGAGAACCAACCACTTAAAGATTTGCACAATGTGTCATGGGCTCTGCGAAGAAGTTTGGTCTAGATGACCTCAGGGGTTTTTTTCCAAGCTAAATTATACTGTGATGCTATAGCTGATATTTGGATGGCTAAAGTTTGCTCACTGAATCCTTCCTCAACAATTCTTCCCAGAAAAAGGGTTGAGCTTCTCAGCAATGGTATAAAGGAACCAAAACCTAAATTTCCTGGATAAATCTTGGTTTTGTAACACAAGGCTCTTGAAGTGAGTCACACTATTATTTTTAGGTTGCTGACATGTTAGCCATTCATCCTTCTACAGAAGATTTGTCAGCTTACACAGAACTGGCAAATACAGTAACACTGGAAAACAATAACTACAATGGTACAGTATGCTTTCATGTTTCATTTACCTGTGTTCTTTGAATTTAAGTTTTTAGTAAAAGAAAACTACTGTTTTTTGGGTAAAAGTGTTTACAATAGTTATGACTATTTGTGATTCTATCTTCCATCTCTATTCCTTGGTTATTGTTTAAAGTCACAGATTTAAGACTGGAAATTCCCTGTTTTGGTTTCTGTTCTGTACAACATAACAAAATAGACTTTTCCTCCCACAATTTCCATTTTAGAAACAGTTATAAATGTATCTTTATATTTATTTATTTAAATGGTCTTTACTAAATCATAGTGAAAAAGTAGTGCAGATACTAGGCTGAAGAGGCCAGTAAAAGAGGTCAATATCCAACATATAAAAGCTTTTTGAATTGGGCTGAAGTCTAGGAGAGTAGAGGGGAAAGCACTGATTACATTTGTGGATTGATGCCTCAAAAACAATTGGTGAAAAGATCATTCTGTCACAGGATGACATCTCTCTTCTATTTCCCTTTGCCAGCCAGCAGAGCTAGGGGGATCTGAGAAGAGAAAGCTGAGCTCTGAAAACAAATAATTCCAAATTTATATTGTCAGCTGCTGCCCACAATATAAATAACCTAATTTGCCCTATACACCAGCCTACAAGTAAATTATTCTAACAGCACTTCAGAAAAGATGAATTTTCAGTTGTGGCTGCATTATTTGCAGGTCCTGAACAACTGTTAAAGGGGCAGGAATGCTTTTTTCAGTTCATTCTCATTAATCTAGAGACTTACTGAATGCCAGGGAAAATGCTTTGACTGACTGGGATGGTTTCTTCATTTGCTCCAGTTTGAAAGAGGGAAAAACACTTGGCCTGCTGCAGAGCAGTGCCAGGGTAAGGTCTCTGTCAGCCCCCCTGCACTAGAATTCCTTTACAGCCACACAGCAGAGAAAGCCTCAGCATGCCAAGCGTTACACACACAGGTGACTCAGGGCCTCAGCAAACAAACTCATTTTAGCTGTTTCTCCACCTTCCTTGTCTCCTTAGCCCTTGCCTGTGCTTTCTCCAATATGGGCTACAGCCATACAAGTGACCTCAACAGAAGCAGGGACAGCCCCTTGATTTTGAGGGAAGCTGGCACAGTCTGGCTGTGGGACAGCCTTAGGCACCTGGGTGGCTTTGTCCCTGGGTCCTTTTAGAGAGGGCCCCTCATTCTGGCTGTCTTGCTAACTATGCTGGAGAAAACTGGGCAATATGTACCAGGAAACATAGAAACAATTCAACAGCCAAATTTTGATGCCTGGGCCACAGGCTCAGCATTATTTTATTTACTTAGAACTAGTCTATGTATCCAAGATCCTAGGATTATGCATCTTTAAAAACAAACAAACAAAAGATAATGTTTATTAAAAATTCTCTCTTTCTCTTCAACTTGACAAATCCTTCAGCTAACTTAGATGTCTTTACACCAGCAGGAACAGCATCCCAAGGAGAAGTTTACAGAGGAGAGCTGGTGTTGATGCTGTGTCATCCTCACTACAGGCATTTTGGAGGGTAGTAGTGGTCTGTAGTGGCTGGGAATTATCTGTTTTGGGTTACTTTAATCACAAATAAATACATTGTAGAGGATCCAAGTCTGCTTCCCAATGTGAAGCAAAGCATAGCAAGCAAGCACTTGCATCCATGGTGCACTCTCCCTCTGAACTACACTGCTAATGTACATTCACCCCTACGGGGCATGCAGAAGATCCCAAAGAAAATATCTTGGATTATCCCAAAGAAAAAAGGAAACGTGTGAAGTTCAGTGAAAATCCTCAGTATAAGTGTGAAACATCTGTGTATCAGTCTGAAAGGAATGTGGCAGCCCTCAGAAGTCAGAGTGCTGGTGGTGGGCTCATGAGGTATGTTGAAACAGCATCAAGGTGTTCACTCCTAGTTTGGAGTAGGGAAGGGCATATTCACCTTTACAAATGGGGGGAATAACATGTTTTTAATCTGCATCTCCTGGACTACACACTGCTTTCCAGTGGACTTTCTCAATTGTGTTTTCCTTTGCAGGTCACTTCTCTGATCATCTCTTGAGATAAAATACTTCCACACCTAACAATGAAACTACTTCCTTGGGGTAATATTTTATATAGCAAAAGCCTTTGAAGTTTTGGCTTTCACATTATTTACACTGATGAAAATAGAGATTACCACCATTGTGATGACTAATTATCCAAGTTTAAATGAGACTGAGATGAAACATGGTTGGCTTTTTTTTTTTCCTGGTTCTTTTCAGAAACATCTTTGAAATTAGTGGATTTTTTTCCACCTGAAAACTGGCTAGATTCTTGAAAACTGGCTAGTGGTAACATCTTACTAGTATAAAGACTCAATTAATTTCATAATGTAAACTTACACTATGAAAAAATACCACTTTATGCTTGAGGCAGTCTGATATAGCCATATCCTCCCCTGCAAGGGATTCTCGAGATGGCAATTTGCAAGGAATTGGTAAAGCTGTGTACATTTTACTGAGTAACTGTATTGCACAATTATTAAAGTTCCAAGTAATAGCCAGATTCATTTTCACAGGTGTGTCATTCATTTGTACTTCATAAAGGGAGTTGAACAAAGAAAGTGAAAAGAAATTATAATTTTAAAAGTATCAAAGAACATGTAGGTAGGCTGTAAATGTGTGTATTCCTGCTACCAAGAATATGCATCTCTGTAAGTGGTAACAAAGCAGAATTTAAGAAATAAACATTAAAAAAACACTTTGTGGTGAGAGAAAAAGACATAACTGAAAAAAAAAAAAAAAAGATAAATGCAACTGGGTAGAACAAAAACCTTCTTCCCTAGATGGACAGTCCAAGGTTGGAGCAGGTTGCTCAGAGGGGATTTGCAGTCTCCATCCTTGGAGGGAAGATTCAATCCTGGTCTGACCTCACTGTTGACTCTGCTCTGAGCAGTAGGTTGACCTAGAGACCTCTTGAGTGTCCCTGCAACTTGAGTGAGACTCTGATATTTAGGATCTGGCATACTGTTATTTCATCCTTTCTCACCCACAATGTCAGTGCACTTTTGGCTCATAGCACCTCATTCTGACCACAGGTTGTGCATGTGCATACATATGTACTTATATTTTTACATAAGTGGAAGGAGAAAATGAACACATCAACAAAAGAGGGTAGAACACCTTGTTATGTCTTGTCACAAAAGCAACATTTTCATAACAGAGTTAGAAAATTTCAGTAAATATTAAGTGGGCAAGGTGCTGAGAGCACAGGAGTTAATTATTAGCTGTTTGAAGGCTGTTTGTTATAATTTAAATGCTACATTTGGTGGCTGTGCTGCAATGGTGCATATTTACATAATAGTATTCGATAGTGTGTGCTTAGCTGACAAAAAGATAAATGCCTGATCGTTTTTATATCTTAAAAGCTTTTCTAGCAAGTAGGATGATTAAGCCATTTGAAAAATAAATCTATTTTCTTTGAGATAGCTTTAATAACTCCTTTTTTCCTCCCCTAAGGACTTTTCAGAGGTGAAACCAAAGAGATGGTCACAGTGATCATTTTAGGTGATCCACAACAACAGGATAAAAAAACCATTATGATCAGCATGAGCTGTACTGAAGGAAGGAGTCATACTCTGCCCAGTTTTGACTCTGTTATTCTGGTCTGTGACAATGCAGGAGGAGTTATTAGATTTCAGATAGCCTCAAGATCTCTTATTGATTACAAGGACAGGTTCCTCTTCTTATTGACCACTTTCATTTTGTGTGTCATAAAGTTCCCTATTTGTGCTTTCTTTGGATGAGAATTTATATAAGCTGCTTATTTCATTTTTCTGACCAGAGTGCCTCAGAAAAAAAATTAATCTAATTCCTATATCCTACAGATATAGGAATAATGAGCTAGCAAGAACTTATTTCACTGTAGCTTAACTATCTTTCAGATATAACCCTAAGAACTCATCACAAGAACATTTTATGCTCCCTCACCTCACTTTCTTAAAACGAAGTTCCCACTTTGCAGGACTCACTTTTCAGAATTCTTACATTTTGAGTCTTTTTAGGCATTTCTCAGATAATTATGTGGAGTGGAATTAACACAAAAGTCACATACCTTATCTAGGCTAGTCATCTAGGATTTCTCTCCTGACACTGGTGAGAGACTGGCAACTCCAAAGTGTAATTTTCATACCATCCAAGAATAAGTGTATAAAAGATTATAAAAGGCATGAAATTAATTCTAACAGTTATGTTAAATTTTGAGCTTGGATACAATTTCTGCTGAATTCATATCATTTCTATACCCTACATGAACTTCATCTATTGCTTTGTGTGTTAATTATTCTCATCTGTATTAAATATTCTGTATAACACTTCTGAAAATGATTAGGGCAGGCCAATAACTAACACTAAGAGCTTATCACGGTTTTTAAATGTCCTTTGGGATATTTTTCATTGGAAAATGTTGATTAATTGAAACCAATCCTTCCGTCCAGGATGGAATTTCTGGTAAAATGTACAAAAAGACAGCTAGTCTTCTCAGAATAGCAAGTAGTCAAGTTGTAATACTAATTAAGTGTGGAAATCTTTTTCTTTAGGATGGGAACTTTATTCAATCTCTCCCATTCTAGGTCTCTTACCTACTCCACTGGGATACAAGGTGATTTCATGGTCTAATGAATCTTTAATTAATGATAGAGATTTGGATAATTCCAGCAAAAAGTACTGAGGACAGCCAACAAGCTCACTGCTGATGTAGTGCATCTGAGTCTCCAGCATTTCCATTAATTTCTTTGGGTATCAGAGCTACTTGGGGATCCTTTCATTTTTTTTCCTAATTTCCATTCCCCAAAACACTGAACCAAAAGTTCTCGTGGATCAGCTATAGACAATCTTTCACATAAAAATTTGGTTTTGTACTCCAAAGGAATAGGGATACATGTTAAATCTTTAAAAATTAGAATTAAAAATAATTTCTAAACTTCTCAGACTTCTCTTTTAAACAGAAGAGATGGGTAAAATATGATGTGATTTTTTTACAACAGAAAAGTATAATGAATAAGCTTGATTTAAAAGCCAGCCATCATTTATAAGCATGTTATTAATTCTTTCATAGTGAAATGATGGAAGGAAAGGGGTAGTCCCACAGGATCTGATTAGTAGAAAAACAGATGCATTTAGTACAGGAAAGGGTAGCAGAGGATGAAATAAAGAAAGAATAAGGCGTGTCATAAACAGCAATGGAATGAAATTGCCTGAATGAAGTTGATGAAACATGGGCCTGAGGCAGCAATCAGTCAGCAGAGAAGCTTTTCAGAACACAAGCCTTGAATTATCCTGTATCTTCCTGGGAGCCTGGTAACTGATTCTTGGTGAAATATTATATCTTGTATATTTTCTATGATTTTTAAACAAATCAGCAAACTCATCTCAACATTTGGCATCAACAGTGCAGATATTTCCAACTACGACATGCATCCAAGGTTCCTTTTCTGAAGAAAAATAGCTACAGTTTGGTTGCAATTCACCTGATCTATTTTTGTCATATTATGAATCACACAGGAGATGATGACAGTGATGGACTAGCCGGGAACAGCATCCCTCCTAATCACAGCACTACTTTTTTTTCTCTGCCTTTCCTCCACTGCCCAAAATCTGCATCCTAGGAAACCTCTGATTTGTCCTTCCAGTGAACTCTCCCTTGATAGTGACATTTTTAAAACCTTTATGCTTTAAATAATTTCAACTTTAAATCTTTATGGTTTCCCACAGTTCATGAGTAACAGCATTATTTGTACAGGCAGCTGTGCAGCTGATAAATCCAGATTTATTGCTGGCTTTTGATAGAAAACATGTTTCACCTCCACAAAACCAGTTTTGAAATGGACAGTGGTATAATAACAAAATAATTGTTTGGGAATATCTGTGAAAGAAAACCATGCACTCCTTCTATCCAAGACAGCTCCCTTTCAACATCTGAGGCTTCTGAGTTGAACAAAGCAAATTCTGTGACCAGCAGTCTGACAGCCTGACATCCATCCCCAAAATTTGCTTAAAAAATTCTACCACTTCTATCGCAATTCCAGTATATTTCAGAGAGGTCTATGGTTTAGGAAACATTGAATTTGTGCCATTAAAAAAAAAGGTATTATTAAAGAATTTCGAAAATAATAAGATAGCATGGAAGAGAAGTTGAAAATATTCAGCTCTTTGCAGAAGAACAAACCATGAGAGTGGAAGCAACAAAGAGAAACATCTATATTCAAATCTGGCTTATCTGAAAGCAATTTAAACTCTGTTACTGTATGTTTAAAAGGAGGATAAGACAGTTTAGGCAGTTATTTTGAGTAGATGTCATGAAGGTTATTTAGTGAAGAGTCTTGACGATGTTACATTGGAATAACTCTGCATTCCACATCATTTAGTTTTGACAAAGAAAGGTGAAGTCACTTGCTAAAGATTTCAACCCACTCAAAAACAGAAGGGCTATAATGTGTTGCTATATTTTTAGATAACTCCTATAACTGTGTGCTAAAAAATATTTGCTTGATACACATAAATATATACTTTAAATAACATTGATCTGATCTCTTAAACTGCTTTTTTTTTCCCTATCACACATTATATTGCATAAAAGATTATGAAAAATGAAGTGAAAATCAAAATAGACGTAAGTAACACCAGCAAAAAAATTATTAAATGCTATATATGTATAGCTTTATAGACAGCAGAAATGCAATATACATTAAAAGGAAAAAAGATGATATTTTGAGAAAATAATTTTTAGCATATATCTAAGTAATACATTTTCATGCATTCTCTTCTGTGTCTTTATGGTGAATTGGCTGTTTGCTTACACTTTTCAGAAAGTATATTCATCAAGTACACAAGTAGAAACAATCCAAAATATACTGGAAACTTACAAAACAGTTTTAAAATGTCATAAAAATTTTCACCTGCTAGAGGAGAAGTTACCCAGGGGAAATATACAAACAGGAAAGGTGTAGGCCCATCCAGTACTCCCTTAAATGACAAAAAATTATCTTTGTTAACTTCATTTAACAGGTCAGAAAAAGAGAAAAACTCGTGCCTAGTGCTACAGGTAAACAACATTTATTGAAACTCTATCCTTGAGCTGAACTTGAAATAATCAAACACGAAGATATCTCAATGTCTAATGCATCCATTAAATTATATGTTAGATACTTTAGTATGTATATAGAAAAATTTGTTCATCATAATTTTTGATTAATTTTTATATAGATAATAGAGAAGTTTCCAAGTACGAAATAGGTCTTGTAGTTTATACTATGAACTTTGAGACATTTTTATATGTGGGCTGCAGTTTATAGAGGCACATTTTCTGTATTCTAATGTTATGCCTCAATGCCCAGGGCTTTGAGGAATAAAAGAATTTCCTGTAATGTGCTAGATACAATCTTCCAATTTTTATGGGCTTGTGAAGCAAGCATTCATAGCAATGTCAACTTCCCTTTAGGGATTATTTATATTTAGTGTGAAAAGTCATTAAAATTTTCAGTCATTGGATTTTCCAATAAGCCAACACATCCTAATGATTAGTACCACTTCACATTTCTATTCCCCCTCTTTATCAAAGCTATGAAAAACATAGCATTATCCTGAAATTTGACATGCAGATATAGAAGAAATATTAATAAAGCAGTTGAGTAAACCACTTTCTTTATCAGACCACAAAGATATATTCAAGTCTAAGCATTAAACTGAGCTTCCTACCAATTACTTATTGCGGAAAATAACTGATTATTAATTAAAGCCTTGTTTGCTCTGGAGATTTTCTGCACCAGTTGCCACCGTAAGTGGCTAAATAACAGAATCATTGCAGCAAGTGTAGAGAGGCAAGGCTGATATTTGCATTAGAAGTGTTTACCCCTTTTTTCCCAGTCTGAATAGATCCAGCAGTGCAAACAGCTGCTTCATTTGATTACACTGAGGATTTCATGAGGGCAACTAGGCTGCTAGTCCCAAATAAAAAACCTAAGACCTCACCCCCTTGGGTTTCTGGGTTTGATTTTTCCTTCTCACATCCCCTCACATATAGAAATATTATCGTTCAAAAATTTAACAGGTGCATGAAAAATGGCAAATGTTCTCTCAGATGACTCCTTCTGCCTTGCTGTGCATCTGCTGTCTGAACTCTCAAACTCCCTTGCTGTTCAGCTTCTCAAGCATCTGTCATTTGACTTCCCAACCTTACCATTAGATTTCTTTGGTGTTAGATTTTTTCCAGCATAGATGTTTCTCAAATGTTATCTCTGCCCACAACAGAGACTGCAAGGCAAAAAATTGCAAGTAAATATTTCCTTCTGTGTTTTCGGTAAATGACACATATTATTAATGTTAATTTTATGCCAAGGTGCTCCTTAGATTCCACATATTTTGGCTGCTTCGTGAGGGATCGGACTAAGTGTGCAAAAGATGAGGTCTGTACAAGCAATTCATCTTCACTGTGAGGGTGCTGAGGCACTGGCACAGGTTGCCCAGGGAAGCTGAGGGTGCCCCATCCCTGGCAGTGTCCCAGGCCAGGTTGGATGGGGCTTTGACCATCCTGGTCAGGTGGATGGTGTCTCTCACCATGGCTGGGGACTGGAATGAGATGATCTTCAAGGTGCCTTCCAACCCAAACCATTCCATGACAACATGATTCTTAATGCAGAAAACACTTGGCCACTTGTTGTACCACAAATATTTGTGTTCATGCTCTGTTTTTTTAAGAGTTATTGATTGATTTTGGCTGTTTAGCAAGAGAAACTAACACTTTAGAGGCATCTAAGTTTGTACTATAGCAGCTACATAAAGCGGTCACATTATCAGAAGCAGTGAAAAGTCAGAAAATTCTCTGAATTTTGTGGAAACTATAGACCTCCATCAGTTTTGAAAAATATGCCTTTTTTACTTAAGTGGTGAACTATGGCCTTTAGTCTACGTCCAATCTAAATGACAGCTAAAGGGGTGGAAGATTTACTGTAGAGCTGATGTGCTCTGCTTTGCTACAGGGTCAAGTGCTCAGTTGTTGACTGTTGCTGTTTCACCAGTGGCTGAAAGGGTCCAAACCCTGAGCTTGTAAATATACCTAGAAAGAGAAAATCTCCTCACCCAAAATTCAGAGATACAGAACTAAGGTAAAATACAGAACATAAAGTTGTACAGCCATCATCCAAAGGAGTTTCATAGTCTACGGATGAGGAGGCACAGATGTAGCAAATGGTACATTTGTTCTGCCTAGGATTTGATATTCCTCTGCAAAATTATGTTCTGGGGTTCTGATTTCCTGCATAAAACAGGCATGAATTTCACTGGATCCATTTTTATGAAAGGCTGAGGCCATTCAAAAGGTAAAGCTGTGATTTGAAAGTCAATAAAGACTGCTGCTGATAAAGCTTATAGCTGATGAAAAGGGGGTAAAATTTTAATAGTGGTGATGTAGAAATAAGTTATTTAGATAACTTTCTACTGTGACATTCAATGTAACAAAATTGTGTCAAAATACATGAAAGTAGTTTGGGTGGTATGTTCACGTATATTAAACACACATATAAACAAGTAGAAACCTTCCCACAAATATGGCTTAAGATCTAAAAACTAATGCCTCAAGATTGAATAAACAAGTTACCTTCCACATAACTAGACTGGAGAAAGTGAAAAAAAATGATGGAAAATTATGCTGTGGGGAAAAGAGAAACTCTTTGGCTGTATCTAGACCATCTTTCAAGAGCACCATGAAGTTTCTTTCAGGGCCATTCAAAAGACATCAAAAGAGCTTCTGCTTATGGCCACTGCCCCGACTGCTGGTTTAATATAGTGTAAACATAGATCTTGAGTACTAATTATGCAACGTAACTTTTAGATCTGCTGACTCATACTACACTGACAAGAGAGACAAAATCATAGGGCAGAATCAGAATCGCACATTGGTAAAGACCTCTGAGTTCATTGAGGTAGATCACCCAACTGCTAAACCACCACTACCAACTCCAGCACTAAACCATTTCCATAAGTGCAATATTTCCCGAAGTGCAGTAAGTTCCTCCAGGAATGATGACTCAAACAGTTCTGGGCAACCTGTTCCAATACTTAGCAACTGTTTCCATGATGAAGTTTTTCCTAATATCCAACCTAAACCATTCTCGGTGAAATTTCCTCTCATCCTATCACCAGTTCCCTGGGAGAAGATGTCAAACCCCACCTGACTACAACCTCCTTTCATGGAGTTGTAGAGAGCAGTAAGATCACTCCTGAACCTCCTTTTCTCCAGCCTAAACATGCCCAGCTCCCTCAGCTGCTCCTCATCAGACTTGAACTCCAGACTTTTCACCACCTCTGTTGCCCTTCCCTGGTCATGCTCCAGCACCTCAATCTCTTTCTTGTTGTGAGAAAAAACTGGAGCCAAAACTGGACACAGGACTTGAGGTGTGGCCTCACCAGTGGTGAGTACAAGGTGAGAATCACTGCTCTGGTCCTGCTGGCCATGCTATTCTGAAACAAGCAAGGCTGTCATTGGCTTTCTAGGCCACCTGGGCAACCTTTGGCTTATGTTAAGCTCCTGTCAAGCAGCACCCTAATGGACTTTTCTACCTGGCAGCTTTCCAGCCACTCTTCCTAAGCCTGTAGCACTGCCTGAGGTTCTTGTGACCCAAGTTCAGAACTTGGCACTTCACCCTGTTGAATCTCATGCTGGTGGTCTTGGCCCATCGATCCAGCCTGTCCAGATCCCTCTGCAGAGCCTTCTCTGTCAGATCAACATTCCTACACACCTTGGTGTCATCAGCAAACTGACTGAGGGTGCCCCAGATTGATCCCTTGTCCATATGGTTGATAAAGATATTAAAGAGGACTGTCCCCAATATTGAACCTTGGGGAACCCCACTAGTGACTGGCCCCCAGCTGGATTTCATTCCATTTGCCAGCACTATCTGTGTTGCCACCAGACCATATGGCCCAGTTTTTAACCCAAAAACGAGTGCACCAGTCCAAGCCATGGGCTGCCAGTTTCTTAAGGAGAATGCTGTGGGAAATGGTGTCAAAGGCTTCACTAAAGTCCAGGTAGACACATCCACAGCCTTTCCCTCATCCACCACGTGGGTGACTTTGTCATAGAAGGACATCAGGTTGGTCAAGTAGGATCTGCATTTCATGAACCTATGCTGACTGGGCTTGATCCCCTGGTTCTCCTGCACATGA
The DNA here is from genome assembly GCA_013400495.1 of Nicator chloris. Lineage (NCBI taxonomy): Eukaryota > Metazoa > Chordata > Aves > Passeriformes > Pycnonotidae > Nicator > Nicator chloris. Next base: position 23,827 of record WAAE01024377.1, read on the forward strand.
CATGTGTTGGCATTCCAGATTGGCATCTTGAAGTATTTTTCAAAAAAAAAAAGTCATTGCTCAGTAGGTATAGCAGGCCTAAGACTTTGTAACTAGATTTGATTGCCATCAGTGTGAAAAAAATATTTAACTTTCAATACTTCGAGGAAGTTAGAAAGACAAAAAATGCAACTGTGACATTTGAGGAAATGAAAAGTCAACATATAACAATGTAAATCACACATAGCAAATACAGCTATAATAAACATACCTTTATCCATCTTAGATACAATGACAAATACTTCTAAAATTCAAATTATATTTTACAGCCTAAGCAAATATTAAAAGGCCACCAAATCTGCTAGCATAAATCCCCGTGACCTCGCAGGTTTTCACCACGTGTATTAAATGAAATGAGAATGAACGATGAAGGCATTTTTGCTCTCCAGAGAAAACACACAGGTAAAAAGAGATAGTTTTCCAGCTGCTTTCAGGAGGGCTGTATTTCTAAAAGACCTGTGGAACTGTGGCTTTGTCTACAGGCAGGTTTCACATTATTTTAGTGTTAAAAGTAATTGAAATGCATGGTGATTGCACCTGAAATGCAGCAATGCCAGTCATCAGTTACCAAAGACAGCCCCTCAAAGGTCTTGTAATTTGAGAGAAAACATCCCACTATGAGAATAACTTATACTTGGACAGGTGTGGTCCCTGTTGTAGAGTGTGTCACTTGCTTCAGGTGGTTCAGCTGTGGCTTTTCAGGCCACACTAGGGAACACATTTAGTGTCAGGCCAGGTTGGACAGAACTCTGAGCAACCAGATCTAATAGAAAAGATCTGTGATCATTTCATAGCATTTGGTCTAGATGATTTTTAAACGTCTCTTCACACCCAAATTATTCTTTGATTCCATGTTTCTATGTTAGCTATCTTCAGTGATGGCATATGTGCAAACATTCACCTTCTGTGCATGGCAGTGGGACTCCTCAGTGAGAGGTGAACACAGTGCCACTGGGGCAAGCCTGTGCCCAAGTGACTCCACGAAAACAGCTGAAGGCCTTCACACTTCATATTCTACTTTTCCCCAGGCCAGCAGATCACTTCCATTACTGTTGGTAATCTCAGTCTGTCCCTATTAATGATGTTTGAGCAAGTATTGCAGAACTGCAGCAGTAATCAGTGTTTCAAACTGTAACCCTGACTACACCACATACTGAGGCTTAAAATTCCTTTTCCTCTGATAATTTGAAGCTTTATGTTTAATATTTATTGCAATTCATGTTCTCAGGAGATGACAGCGGATGCATGATAAATACGTTATCTCCCCCTGAAACAAACAGACATCCGTCTATCCAGAAGACAGTGCTTGCCAGCTGTGCATTTATAAAGAGTAAATGTAAAACCAGCTGTTCTGTCAGTTCATCCCATATAGTGAGGTTGTCACTGTAATCACTTTGGCTGGGAAAATTTCCAGTCATCTCACTGCTGCTCCTCATGAATCACACTTGTCAGGAAAACATCAGAGTCTTTTATATGGTATTTGGTTATTTTTGGGATGAATGCTATGAGTGTATTTAGGGCAATTACTTTCAGGACTTGAGAGAAATCAATTGATAACACTAAAAAACATATGTCTGTCTCTCCATTGAAGCAGCAGACTTGATGTTTGAATAAAAGTATAGAATTCTCCTTCCAGTGCACTCCATCAAAGCAAGCTCCAACAATAAAACTTCATACAGTTTCCTGAGTTTATGAAAAATTGACAGGTCAGAACAGTTCTGAGACAAGCAGTAGTGGAGACTGCTCAGAGATCCAGAAAATATTTCTAGGAGAAGAAATCTGGACAAATGCTGTTGTTAAGGAAAAGGGTAAAAAATGACTGAAGACACAAAAACAAGTTTCAAAGGGTTTGAAATGTGGCACAAAAAATAAAGGCAATGATTTGGTCTTGTTTAAATTTAGTGAATCAATTGTGGCAGTAAAAATTCAAGATGGATATTAAGAGAAAAATTCTGTGGATTAGGACAAATGGATTTAAATTAAATTTAAGCATGTGTCTAAATATTTGGATAGAATCCCATGACATCTATTTTTAAAAATTATTTAATTCTTTTTGGAACAATATACATAAAGATATGCATTATTGATTTTATAAACATACAACAGTATGAATATAGCATTTCTGTGGAGAAATAAGAGATACATAACGTGGCACTGTGGCTCTCTGTTAGTACTGGTAATCTATAGAGAATGTGTGGACAAATTGCATTTTTAAGTGAAACCAGAAGTTTTGATTATGCACAGGTACAGCAATGCCAGGGAAAACAAGTGAGTGGTGCCTTCTTCTGGGATTAGCAATGTCAAATGTGCCAGGTCCAATTTTTCATTGATACTTTACCCGCTAAAGAGGATTTTCTACATCCTACAATAGTACCTGGCCCATGAATTGCACAATATCAAAGTGATTTTCTCCTCCTAACTTTTCAACATTTAAACCTTTTTCCACAGGATCTTTGATTAAAACTTAAATATGTTTTAATGGCATTTTTTAAAGGGAAACTGGCTTCAGTAGAACACAATTTTTCTGAAGTATTCAACATAAGAAATAATTGAGAATGTTTCTTTAATTAGCTACCACTTCTTGTTCTAAAACAAAATATTTCCGCCTGTAGTGTTCAGGGTCTGCACCTGAAAATATCAAGTTTAGGAACATAAATCTATTACATTGTGGTTTGATTTTCAGATTATATGTATATTGATTAGCTATTACAGCTCTGTGCTTGATAATGTAGATGAACAGGTGATTTGTATGAGTTCTGAGGTCATCTAGACAAATTCAAAAGTGTTGAGTCATTATCCCCATAGTTAGTCAATGTTTTCTAATATAAATTGTTGTGATAGTCTGTTCTCCAGGAAATACCCACATTTTGCATCCATTTGGTTTGAAAACATTTTTGAAATGAGGAAGTGTCTTGGCAAAGCGAAATTCTGTTTTTACCATAATCACAGATGATGTAATTGGGGCTCAGCTGCACTATTCAGAGCTGTACCATCTCAAAGCTCAAGGGTAGATTTATTCTCCATGGATAAAATGGTAAAATGCTACAGGATATGAAGAAAAATGGATTATGAATACCAGAAAAAAAGTGTACATTTAAATTAACTATAGTTCTGATTAGCCTCATTACAGACACAGGTATTTTTGGATGTCAGTTTCTGATATTCTCTGACCTAAACAAGCTAGTCATAAGAAAAAGCTAAATAACTAAAAATTTATTCATCTCTGGGTTGTTTTTTTTTTCATCATTTTACCTGTCCCTCTGCCCTTTGAATTAAGTCTGGTCTTAAAATATGATTTACCTGGATTTATCATCATTGATTTCTGCAACATAAATGATTCCTCTGGGATTCTTTAAATTCTTCTTAGCACGGCATTTCTAGTGTTTACACAATCAGGCAAGAGTGTGGTTTAATTTGTTTGTATTCATACATGTGCATATCTGTCCATTCAGACACAATTTCACACTTTACATGTTTAGGAAGAAAAAGGTGCAGGAGGGAGAAATCCCGTGGAACAGACAAGGGAGCACCTAACAGAGTCATGGACAAGGTTTTAGGGTATTCCTTTCATAGATGTTGCAGTGATACTTCACAGTTATGCAGAAACTTTGATCTGCTGGGAACAGGGGCTGATGTAGAAAATTGGGCTGTGCAAACTCTGTGGGAATCTGTGAGCTGAGCCATGAAGTTTGCTTTATAGTTATTGGAGTCAAGCAAACAACTTCAGGCCTTCTTGGGGGACAGTGAAATCTAAAAAAACAAAAAAAATCTTCCCCAGCTGACTAACCATCCTGCCTAACTGGAAACTTCACCTTCACCTTCTAAACTACTTGCTATTTTAGAAGTATGTGTGAAACGTGCATGACCCAATTTTTTGCCATTATACTGGGATGTAGATAAAGGAAAAGGAAACAGCCAGTTTTGGGGCAGGGATCTGGAGATATCCTGATGAAGTCAACCAAAATTGCCAAAGACAGTCAGTTTGCTGTTGACCCTATGAACTATGCTACGACTAAAAATGGTTTGTTATTCTTTCCAAATAATTAAATAACTGAAAACATCAGCACTTCCCATTATCGTTTGGAGTATTGTCACAAACTGAAATTAGTGGAGTGATTTCCATGGTTTTACCCCACCAGGTGTAAATGCAGTGCTTACCCCGAAAAACACAAGAGAAAAGAGAGGAAAGTTGGATGCCCTCACAAACTCAGTGATACCACTTATATGTTTCATGCCACATCTTTCTCAAATACTTTTTTTTTTATTATTTTTTTTTTTTTAGTTAGGATGTCTGGCTATACTTCATGCCCTTGAAGACCAGTGGAGCCTTTGTGAAGCCAAAGAGCTTCAAAAGTTCAAGATGCGGCAAGCAAAGACAGGATGAGATTCAGGAAAGGGATGGGAGTGTGCAGATTGGCAGAGTGCCTGAAAAACTGCTGAGAGAAGTAAAAACAGATACATTAGAAAAAAGATCCCTGAAAGTCATTGAAGATTTTGGGGCAACCAGAAATTCAAACTGGTAATAAATTAGTTTTGAAGCAAAGTGGGGCTCTACAAGGCCACGACAAATAGGTGAAGATGTGCCTATGAACTTCTATTCACTTCTTTCTCATAGTCAACTTTTCAGTCACTGTACGTTTTACAGAAGCTAGCTATTCTAGTTATTGTTCAAACTTGACCTTAGAGATTACATACTCCCTTCTGTTTTGGGTATGCTCTTTAATATGACAAAATATTTTGGTAGATTCACCTTAGAGCTCGGAATCCTATTCCAAACCTGTTTATACATTTATATATTTGACTTCCAAAAAATGCTGTGGCAAAGATAATCACAGTTTAGTTGAGCATTACATTCACTTAATCAAACAACACTCTTGATCTTAAAGGCCCTTTCGCCTTTTTCAGGCCTCTCTATTTTCTCATGCATGGAAACCACGCATACAATTGTCATTGTAGACACCATCTCTAGCTTTTCATAAATCAATATATAACCTGGTCAAAACAGGGTTTTCATGACTGCAGGAATAACTGAAGATATAGGAATATTATGGACAAATGCCTTTACATAAAGATGTGTTCTATTTTGGATAAACTGCTGTGAAAACTTTATAAAACCAATCTGTCTTATTTATTTCTGTGAATATAACAAGTTCAAGAAGTGGTAATGAAGTTATTGCAGTCAACAGTGAATTGGTTACAAAAATATTAGTGATATAAGTAAGTGGGTAATGGGGATTTTCCTATTTCAGAAGTCAGAATAAATGCTCTCCTAATGGAAGTTGACAACAATGTTAATGATTAACTGGGGAAGAAGAGTTTTGTGTCAGCTAGAAAAGGTTTCCCTTATAGAAATTAAAAGAAACATGGTAAAATATTCTCAGGTACTCTGCAGGGGACACAGTTCGCTAGAACATTTTATGCTACCTGATCTCAGGGAAAGCATTCATTTAGTCAAGGAGAACTTTGCTGTACAGTTTGCCAGACTTCTTGTCTATTGTATACATAAGTAGGTCTCATGACCTGTCAATAAAAATTATAGTCAAAATAAAAACAATAGCTTTAACATTCCATGGTACAATTCACTATATGAATGGATATAACAAGTCCTACAAAGCTTCTGTTGACTTCAGTCACAGTAGGATTTCTAAGGTCTGACTATTGTTGTGCTGAGAAACTTACAACCTATTTTAATAAAGAAATATGTAAGAGTATTATTTAATCAGAAGAATGAGAAGAGACCAAGATTTTTTTTTTTTTTTTT
>WAAE01024379.1:1716-54485 GCA_013400495.1 Nicator chloris
GCGGCTCTCTCCCGGCACCCTGCTGCCACTCTGCACCGCTCAGAGCCGCTGCCACACCACCCCTCGGCTCTGCAGCAGCTCCAAACGGAGCGCCGCCGCCGCTCCACTTGGCCCAGCCCCCGCGCCCGAGCCCCCCAACTCCCTTCCCCCTTCCCCCCCCCACCGCCGTTTAACAGCGGGCTGAGGGGGTGGGAAGGGAAGGGGCCCTTCCACCCTCTGGGCCCCAGGCCCCCTCTGGCCCCAGCTGCAGGGAGCCCAGGTGTTACCTCCACTGGCCAGAAGGCGAAAAGGGCAGAACTTCCTGCCAAAACCTCTTTTAAACTCCTTCTGCCAGTGAGGTGTGGTCACGAGACGTATTAAAAAAATTCCTGTGGGAAAAACTATTTTTCCAAACTAAGTAAAACCACCACAGGGTCCTGCACAGCGCCTCCTGCAGAGCAACGGCAGCACAGCACCCTGCGAGGATGCTCTAGCACAGCACCTCCTGCAGAGCGACGACGGCACAGCACCCTGCGAGGAAGATGGATACACCAGCACAGTGCAGCACCCCCTGCTGGACATCCTGTGCAGCAGATATCTTTAACAGAGAACTGAATTTTTGGACTCACCTCGTTGAACTTCCCACACTGCTTATTTTTAATAAAGAGCTGAATGTTTAAAAAGACATCGAGCCAGAGTTTATTCATAACACCTACCAGCCTATCTCTGCAGCCTGCCCAGGTCCCTCAGTGACAGCAGCACAATCCCTGGCCTAAGCGCCACTCTTCCAGTTTGCTGTCATGTGCCAATTTGCTGAGCATGTCCTCTGCCCCAGAAGACAGACCATTAGTTAAGGAAGATGTTAACCAGGATCAATCCCAGTGCTGATTCCTTGGTGTTTGTTCATGGCAACACAATAGACTTGGTAGCACTGAGCAGCACCCTTGGGGCCCAGCCATCCAGTCTTTTTCAGTCCCAATCACTGTTGACTCATCCAGTTCATGTCCTTTTGAGTGACTTGAACTCCATATTTAAAAAAGAAGAGATTGTCCGTTGGGCACATGCAGGCATGCAGCTTTCAAAATCCCATTACACAAACATCCCACAGGGGGTATTTCCACAAATTGCCCCAAAAGTTACAGAGAAGGAAACACATTGTAAATTATACACACAAGGCTAACAAGGGATTTTAATTCTGGCTTTGTCTTTCCTGCTTGTTTGTTCCAAATGAGTGTTTCCTCCTCCTCTTTGCTGACTGATGGTAGTCTGTGATCTCCACAAACCGTCTGCGGAGATCATAGCCCCGCTGTGGTGAACCCCCTTGCTTTCTCTGCCTTGGCAGGTAATGCTCTTGAGCAGCACTGGTTACAGTAGCCCTCTTGGAGGTAGCATTCGAGGACTCTTCCTGTGTATTGTCCTTTGGGTCTTGGTCACAATGTGGAGGGCTTCTTCTCCACCAGCTCCTCCTCCTCCTCACTGACTGGTGGTAGTTCATGATCTCCACAAACTGTCTGCAAAGATGATAGCCCTGCCGTGAGGACTGGCTTTGCTCTCTCTGTCTTGGCAGGTGTTGTATGCAAGCAGCACTGGGTGCAGGAGCCCACCAGCAGCTTCTGTTAAAGGGCCCTGAAGCTGTGCCATCCTTGAGAGCATGGTCACAATCTGTGGGACTAATTCTCTTTCTCTTCCTCCCTGTTGAGTTGTTTGAGCCAGTGCAGTGATCATTGCCCCATTGCAGGGATCTACTCTGGATCCTCTCCCTGGCACTTGTCCTCTGGCAGTGCGTTGACATAGTCCTACCAGGTTGACCGTGTGTCCCTGCAGAACCTGCCTGCTCACTGCTGGCCCCCCACTGACTGAGGAAGGAATGGGCATAGGATGGTGTCAGAGATGAAGCCACCATTGCTCCCATTTTCAAATCAGAGCATCTGGAGGAAAAAAAAAGTGATCTCTGTTTAGGGCATTCCTTGCAGGCTCCTCTGGGATTCAGTAATTTTCTTGGAGTGGTTTCTACAGTAGAGAGAAGATTTCACCAAAGTCATCAATAGAAAATTTGTTGGGGGTCTTCCCACCTGGTCTGCCCCTGTGAAAACAAGTCCTCATCTCTATTCTCCCAACAGCCTCCATTTCACAGAATCCTAGAAAGGTTTGGTTTGGAGGGTTCCTTACATACCATCTAGTTCCACCTCCCCCTACTATGAGCAGGGACATCTACAGGTTGCTCCAGCCTCCATCCAGGCTGACCATGAGCACTTCCAGGAATGAGGCAGCCACATCTGAGAGAAGCTCATAGACAACTTCTGCTAGTGCCTCACCATCCTTACAGGCAAGAATTTCTTTCTAATAACTAATCTAAACCTCTCTTTCACTCTGCAATTTTCACCTCTTGTCCTATCACTGCATTCCCTGATAAAGAATCCCTGTCCATATTTGCTGGAGTCACCTTTAAGTCCTCCCAACATGACCTAGTTTCAGAGAGCACAGAAGGAGCAGCTTACACAGGCCAGCACCCTAACGCCCAGCAAGAGAAGGACTCATACAATGTAGTTCAGAATTGACAACTCTGAAGTAAGCACAGAAAAATTGTCTCCTATGACAGAAACACCCAGGAGGATGAGAAGACAAACCAGGATGAGAAGCAAAGCCAGGAAAAGGAAACATATTCTGAACACATGACCCTGGTTATTACCTGACATAGAACAGCAAATAGGCTTGCTGCCTGAGAACTGCATGGATGCCACAATTATCCACAGACTCATCATCCATCTTGTACCATAGTCCATTGCTGGCCTGCAAAGAAAGTCATCCATCTCTGAAAAGGAACTGCAGGTTTTCTCCACAATACCAAAGAGAGAGAGCAGCTGAACAAATAGTACACCAAAACAAATCCAAATCAGCCCTGAAGGAGACCGTCTCTCCCAAAACCTTGGATACCTGTAACACTGACAAGGAAGTTTGTCTTCCCAGCACACATTACTCTATCAAGAGAGAAGTTGCTCTTTACCTTTGTGTAGCAGAAGAAGTGTCCATCAAGACAGGTGTCACCACTATGCACCACAAGAGCATATAAGGAGTAGAGGAGGGGGTCTCCAGCTGTGTCAGACATGTATGGCCGAAGATCCAAGTACTCAGGATACTCAACAATCTACAGAAAGACCAAAATGGGCTCAGAAATTATCCTGAACTACCACATGAAATAGCCCTTCAGCACGTAATGGTTTAGGCAGCAGGAAATTGTTCTCAGCCAAAGCAGCTCTGTTGGAGCAGAGCCCAGGATAGTCTTCTCATAGGAACTCTCCTCTCCCCATAACGGAGACAAGACAGGAGCCCAACATGAGCAGCTTCTGAAAAAGTGTACTGCTTTGGGGAATCTCCTGCTTCAAAGAGAAAGTTGCACTGCAGTTGCATACACACCTTGCTGATCTTCTTCCCTGTGTGATCGGCAGCCCTTTCCAGGCACACTGTGAAGACCTTGGGCACACAATGGACTGTAACCCTCTTAGAGGAGGTTACCTTTTTCTCACACCTTGAAACAAAGCAGAGCCAAGTGCTGAAATGCATCCTATCTTCTCCCAACAAGACCAGACAAGGTTTTGTGTCTCACATATCCTTACAGTGTGTTAAGGCTATTCCATGCCATAAGGTAACATTAAAAATACCTGTGTCTCATTATCGTGCTTTAAATCTCCATGAGAAGATGATTCTGGTCAGTGACATGCAGCTCCTTCACACAGAATCAAGTGTTAATAAGTTGTTAGAAATCATCTTACTTGCTACATTTGAGGCAGTATTTTCCATCCAGCTTCTTGGGTGTCACAAAGTCCTCCAGAGCTGTGCTGAGGGATGAGGGTACCTGGAGAAGCAAGAAAAGAGCTGCTGAGCTGTGGGAAATGCCCATGCCTGAACACTTCCAAGGAGTCAGCAAGAAGATCGAGGCAGCTGATGCTGAGGAGACCCAACGTGACTCTGCAGGCAGAGGCAGGCAGGAAGGCGGGCAGGAAGGCAGGAAGGAAGGCAGGAAGGAAGGCAGGAAGGAAGGCAGGAAGGAAGGCAGGCAGGAAGGAAGGCAGAAAGGAAGGCAGGCAGGAAGGCAGGAAGGCAGGCAGGCAGGCAGGAAGGCAGGAAGGCAGGAAGGCAGGAAGGAAGGCAGGAAGGCAGGAAGGCAGGAAGGCAGGCAGGAAGGCAGGCAGGAAGGCAGGAAGGCAGGAAGGCAGGAAGGCAGGAAGGCAGGAAGGCAGGAAGGAAGGCAGGAAGGAAGGCAGGAAGGCAGGAAGGCAGGCAGGAAGGAAGGAAGGAAGGAAGGAAGGAAGGGGTACATTCTTCTGCCCACCCACCACCAAGCTCCCTTGTGCTTGCAGGATCCATTTTTAAGACAAATGCTTTGGATCTGGAAAGCTGCAGGGGCCTTGGGATGTCTTGAAGCACAACTGCAAGCCCTCTTACTTTGATATCCAAAAGTACATGTAGGAAGGCCTTGTAGGAATCAGAAACTGCTTGGCACCTCAAGCATGTGACTGGAAGGAAAATCAAAATGCTGAGTGAAGGAGAAAGTTAAATGATGGTGACAGTTTATGCTCATGGTACCAATTATGTACCAGTTACAGGACCAGCCATTTATCACAGACAGACATAAGGGTGAAAACAATGCCAAGGAGAACAATAGATGTGGAAACATTACCTCTGGATTTCAGAAAGCCCCCAAATATTTGATGGATGATGGTAGTTGTTTGGGAAGAGATGTCCACACTGAAAATAAATGGCAAGGCAGATTTATCCCCTCCTCCAGATTAGCTTGGAAAGCCCTGGGCATAGGTTTTCCTTGATGGGAGCACATCCAAGGAGTCCAGTGGGCTTGAGAACATGGGAAAGATTATTTACTTATGCTTACTCGCTGCTTCCACTCAAACAAGCTCTCTGCATGGCCTCAAGAGCACAGCGCAAGAACTCATAGGCATCTCCAGCCATGTCAGGCTCAAATTCTTCTCCTATGACTAAGAAAGAAGTTAGTAGTTCTCACCTACAAGAAAACGAGAGAACCTATCAAAGCATCTGAAATTACTTACATTTGAGGTCCCTGACGACAGCCCTAGGCCAGATGACATTGGCTGAAGAGTGCAGGACTTTCCTAACATGGGCTTCCATGATGCACATCATGCAGAAGCCTTGCTGATGACCTGAAGAGAGAGGGAGGGAGGGAGGGAGGGAGGGAGGAAAGCTCCTCAGGTTACCACATCATTCCTAGCACTGGGAAACCTAATGGAGATCTTGAAGTTCTAAGAATAGTCTTCACTCCTCTTCTCCCAAGTTGACAATGTCACAGAATCACAGAATCACCAGGCTGGGAGAGATCTTTAAGACCATCGAGTCTAACCCATGCCCTAACACCACCTCAACTAAACCAGGGCACTGAGTGCTACATCCAGTCTTTTTTTAAACACACCCAGGGATGGTGACTCCACCACCTCCCTGGGCAGACAATTCCAGTACTTTATCACACTTTCAGTAAAAAACATCTTCCTAACATCCAACCTAAATTTCCCTTGGCACAGATTAGGACTGTGTCCTCTCGTTCTGTCAGTTGCTGCCTGGGGAAAGAGACCAACACCCACCTGACTACAACCACCCTTCACGTAGTTATATAGAGTGATATGGTCACCTCTGAGTCTCCTTTTCTCCAGGCTAAACAACTCCCTCAGTCATTCCTCATAGGGCTTGTGTTCCTCTGGATGCCCCCTACCAGCCTTGTTGCCTCCTCTGGATGTGCTCAAGCATCTCAATGTCCTTCCTAAACTGAGGGGCCCAGAACTGGACACAGCACTTAAGTTGTGGCCTCACCACTGCTGAGTACAGGGGAAGAATCGCTGCCCTCGTCCTGCTGGCCACACTATTCCTGATACTGGCCAGGATGCTAGTGGCCTTCTTGGCCATGTGGGCACACTGCTGGCTCATGTTCAGTCAGCTGTTGACCAGTACCCCCTGATCCCTTTCTGCCTGGGCACTGTCCAGCCACACCATCCCCAGGCTATAACGTTGCAAATAACAGGGTTATTGTTGCCAAAGTGCAAGACTCGGCACTTAGACTTATTAAACTTCATCTTATTGGACTCTGCCCATCCATCCAACCATTTCAACTGTTCCTAACACGCCCAGGACATTTTAGTGCAGGGAAAACATTCTTCAGAAATTATCACAAGTTTTTGGTGCAATAAGCCAAGAGGGTTTAACTTGCAGGGACAGAGATACCAGGCTAGTAAGGGGTACCTTCCTGAAGATGGACACATATCTTGTGTCATGTATGGACACACACAATGGAACAATGGCTGCGTCTTTGTCTTTGAACACAAGTTCATGGGGCCGACAAAGAAGGGCTACTGTTCTCTTAAATACAGCTCCAGGTTTTGTAATCCTTATGATGTGCTCAAGAAATTTACAAGGAAATATCCCTGAAAGTACTCACACAACTGGCTATGGTCACGAGAGAGCAGGTAGTTGGCCAAAGGGGGTGTGTATGTCAGGCACTGAAGGATGACATTGATGTAGCAAGTACTGCCCAGGTTGCAGAGTCCTGCTCCAGGTCTCTGTCTTTGCTGCCAGTCCATGCAAATCTCATCCGGGGGAAAGAGGATCCTTTGTGGCAGAGCCATTCCCTCAGCAATGCCTGCAGGGAAATGATATTCGATGTGACAATATTGTTGCTTGAAAGCACATTCAAATGTTGAGTTCTCTACAGGAGCACCAAGGACAACAGCTCTAACCACCATCACAGAAACATTGGGAAAAGTGTAACTGCCTGTTTATGGAAAGAGTTTTGGAAAACAGTCTGTTCCTCTGCTTAGTCTGCCAAAAGTCTAACAAACTCCCACTCTGATTTTTGGAACTCAGACTACCTTCCTTCCCCTCTAGAGCCTTGGATTATCAGTTCCTTTTTCCTCCTTGTCAGGTGAAAAGAACAAGCAAGTGCCTACGGGTGTCAGATCTTTCTATGAGCAATGTCCTCTTTCAAAGTCTTGTGCACTAGTGACAGAGTGACCAAATGTATTTTCCTGTGTCTAGCCAAAATCACCTGGGTCAGTCTGGCTGCTCTCAGGAAACACCCCAGATTTCACTCTAGCTTGTTAGTGCACTGACACTCAGGAATGAAGCACCAGCCATGCTGTCTGTGGGCATTCACGAAGTTCAAGGCTGCTGGCAAAACTGTTACAGGAATTATTTCCTGTTGCAGCCATTGCTCCTCTCAGGAATGGATGGAAAAGTTGTGGATGACAAAGGATCCAGATCCTCCTCCAGAAAGATCAGATCAGAACTAAAGCCGTCTCCTGTTGAGAAAAAAAATAGATGTAGATTGAAAATTAAAAAACCCCAAATTCAACCCACAGAACAGCTTTAACTGTCAGAATCATTTTGTTGGTGCTTGCAGTCACTGCCAAAGACAGAGAATGCTTGAAAAAATGCAGACTTGCAAGTAGCAAAGAAAGGAGCTGAGTTATCCTGAAAACCAGCTCAGTCTTTGCTGGTCTGCTCCTCAGGATACTAAGCATTGAGCAGGTGAGGTCACAATGGCTCATTTGTGCCACATCTCTGCCCCTTTGTGACATGAGGCTGCATGGGGACATCTCCTGTTATGCCCATGGAACCCTGTGACTATGACAACCCAGGCACCTCCCACAACTGGAAGTCACACAGCAGCCAAGCTCCTGTCTCTTCCTGGAGCTGCAGCAGCCAGAGGAATTAAAGGCTGCTGAGGCCTATGAGTCTGGTCACTAGTTTGGCTGGCACACTTGCAGGGCTGGGGGTTTCTGTTCCATTCTTCCCAGGTACTGGAATGTGTCCATGTGACTTGTGTAGCAAATCACCTGGACTCTTAGGGTTCATTTACAATTAATTTCCTCTGCCCTTAAGGTCAGCTTCCGGCTGACCCTGAACTAGCAATACCAAAGGGACACCTTCAGAAACTGTGCTAAGTAGACCTTGGATGGCTGCTAGGCTCCCACCCAGCTTGTCTCTCACCCTGGCTCTCTCATCCCTGCTGGCTTTTTAGCACCAGGATTCTTTGGAATCACCTCTCAGGAGAGCACATTAGAGTCCAAAGCCTCATTTTAAGGTGCAAACTCTTCACTGAGGGCTCAATACCTTAGCTTTTTATGCCCGAAGCCTCATTTGGAAGCTAAAACAAATTATTTCTAGGGTGTAAACCCCCATTTTTAGGGTTATTCCTTTAGTATCCATATATTTTAGTCTTGTTTTTAAGAACTACAGTTTCATTTTTGGTGTCCAAAACATTCTGGTGTAAGTCCAAACTGACCTTGTTTAGGCACAAACCGCACAACTCATCTGAAGGGCTCAGAGCATCATTTTGAAGGCTCCAAGTCCTATTTGGAAGGTTCAAAGCTTCACCTGCAGAGTCCAGAGCCTCACATTTGTTTTGGTCCCAGAGAGGAGATCTGTGGAAGCTAAAAGAGGGTTTGGACCTCAGAGAGACCCTTTGGACTTTCTAAAGAAAGCTTTGGACTCTACAGATCAGCCTTTACCCTACAAATGAAAATTTGGACCTTCCAAATCAGATCCTACAGGCAATAAAAGGTAATATAAAACAGGTTGGAAGCTCAGAAATTAGGGTTTTGGCCCTAAAATGGCAGCTTTAGGCATGAAAAAATTAATAGGTGATGTTGGGAAGGATAGAAGTTTGATAGAAAAAGTTTTACAGATATGAATGCTTGGCAAAAGACTTTAAGAATGTAAAACCTGTAAATAAAATAGAAATGAAAGCTAGCTTTGATATATAAAAGATAGGTTTGCTGCTGAACCAAGCTGCTTACTGTATAAGTGAAAGGAAAAAGGCTAAGGTAAGTTGGAAAGGAGGTTTTATGGCTAGAGCAAAGTGTATGTTGACCACAAACAGAACATGTTTTTACCAAGCAGAAATAAGTCTTAGAAAAGCAGAAAATGCATCAGGGAAATAACAAGCATGTTTTTACCAAAGTCTAAAGACTTTCCACTGCAAGGAAACAGAAAAACAACTTCTAGCTTATAATGTAACTACCAACTCTTGTGATTGGATAATTACTACCATAATATGGAAATTGTGATAGTTATGATAGGCTACATGTAAATGGTAAACTGTTGTGGTGCATTTCACTCTTACATATCTCCTAGAATCCTGTGTCTATAGGTATCCCCTCCCCAATTTATGCTAATCCCCCTTCCCCCTATGCCTTACACAGGGTTTCCTTTACTGCCCCTGAAACATTCCTCAAGGGGCATGGAAGGATTGGATCAGCCAAAGGAAGTTCCACCTTTACCTGCAGCTATTGGATTCCTCACGTGTCCCTCTGTCCTTGAACCACTCCCCTCTTGTCCCTGGTTGGTGGACCCTCTGCCCCCACCCCCCTTCTCCCCCCAATATAAGGAGCTGACAAGTACATGGTCAGGGTTCCAGCTCGGGGAGTCATCTCTGTTTGGTTGTCTCTGCTACCATTGGAATAAAACACCAGACCTGACTCCTTAGCTGGTTCTGATTTCTTGCTCCACTGTACTCAAGTCTGTCCTTGGACGGATCGTGCCTCATCTAAGACAGGAATTCTCTCAACCGGGTGCAGTAAGTGTCTCTTGGGAATATTTTCCTTAGCAGTCGCTTTCTGCTGGTGAGATTGAATTCTCCTCACTTGGTAAAAGTGCAGTAACCACTGCAGTAAACGTACTGTGTGATGCTGATTGGATATTGTATACTAAGTTGTTCGGTAAAGAAAAATATATAATGCTTTGTAACTTGAAAAAAGTTGGCTTCAGGCATGCCTACAAGCTGTGGCTGACAGCTTGTGAGACGAGGCTCTGTCACCCATGACCCACGACAATAACCAGTATTTTAAAGAGCCGTCCTGGAGTCCCGCATCTCTCATTCAGGCTCTTACAGGTGAGACGGTACAAAAGACCCTTTATAACCTAGTTGTCACCCTGGTTCTTTCAATCTTCTGATGTTTACTTTTTGAAAATTCTTTTCTCACACATTTTCCTGTAAATAATAGATTTGTTTACATGTAGTTTAACTTGTTTTCATTCTTTCTTGGAGGAGGAGATTTCTTGATTGACATCTGTCTTGACCAATGTGATTGAAGAGGTGTTAATTTTGCCTACCAATGACTGGGTGTGTTTGAAATACTATATAAGAAATCAGTTTTGTAATAAACTTTGAGATCTCAGTTGAAGGAACAAAGTCAGAGTCCGTGTGTCTTTTAGTGTGGCAAGTGCAACACCTAGTGATTCTTCTCCACCACCAAGAAGTGAAGCTTTAGGCTGTCAGGGGGAACTAAATGCCAGCAATAGCTTTCTGTCCTGCTGTTTTTTGCTTGGAAGCAATCCCTGAACATGTTCAGTTTTGGAGGTAGTCTCCTAAAAGTGGAGTGGGACCTTTTGAGGTGGGTCTCTTGCTCTCTGGGGAGAGCAAGAGGAACTGCAGGCTATGCTCCAGGGCTATGGGACTCCCCACTTCTCTGTGCAGATAAGGACGATATGAGTGTTGTCTTACCTTGTACAGAAAGAGCTAATGTTGGATGTAGCCAGCCACTGTGTCCCAGACAGCCATTTGCTCTGGAAAGCAAAGGAAAGCCAGGCTGTGCTCTGCATCTGCTGGGTCTCAACTCTCCCAGCACCCCTGGGCCGTCGGGCATTGGCAGGTGTGTCACTGCTGTCTGCAGCATCAGATGGAGACACCCACAGGACAGCTGTTGTGTCTCACAATGCTGCATGGTGGGTCCTGGCAACAGTCCTGTGGTGTCTGCAGGTGTCTGTACCTCAAGGGGTGATACTAGGCATCATGAAGATGGGCTCCATCCATCTGGCATCTCTTTTCTACATTTTCCTGTGCTATAATCTTTGAACTCTGAAACATTTATTCCAGGAATCCCTATCAGACAAGTTCTAAAAGGGTTTCCTGCAGGGGTCATGGATAAACAGAAAGAACTCTGACCTGTCTCATTTACCCATGTGACCCACATATTTGAACTCTGAAACATTTATTCCAGGAATCCCTATCAGACAAGTTCTAAAAGGGTTTCCTGCAGGGGTCATGGATAAACAGAAAGAACTCTGACCTGTCTCAGTTACCCATGTGACCCACATATTTTGGTACACATCTATTTGGTGAAGGATGCAGCTTGTTCTGCACCACAGTAATAACGTGACCATCCCAACAATGAAGTGCACAGGCTTGATTCTGAAATAATATAAACTTTGTTGACTGCCCATCTTGTCACAGCTAGAACGATCTCTATTTTCTGGCATTGAATTACTTAAATTTCGTTGACCATCATGCCCTATATATTCTCTACAATGTTGCTCAAATATCTGCTGCCCTAAAACTTCAAGACAACGAAAACAAAGAGAATTATATGTATAAAGCGCCGAACTATGTCTATGAAAATTCTTAAAACAATGACCGCAGCATAGAATTAGACTAACTGGAAGGCAACAATTATAACAAGATGAACAACACACTCTTAATTCTACAGGTATTGCTAATTTTCCAAGTGGTTGTTCATTCAAAATTCTAAATGCTGTGTTTCAGGAGACAAATATGGAAACTGCAATAAATTGATCAATTGTGTAATTGGTTCAGTGAGACACAATCTTCATCTCCACTGTCGTCTGACTTCTGCTTTGTCCATGCAGGTCGCGTAAATCTGCTGGGCACCCACAATGGACCTTCACCTGTAGAAACGCACATATAACCTCAACCATTAAAAAGAACTGGAACAGGACCTTCCCAGTTCCGGTAGGTTACAAGCAAATCAGGAAGACTCTGTGGCCTTCCACTTTTTACAGTCCAATGATGAATAACAACAGGCAGTTCTTCACGTCCTTCAGTGAGACATAAAAAGTTTATTGTGAACAGGACTTTATTAAGTCTTTGATGAGGATTTTTTAATCTCCTTTCTGCTTTTGCAAGTAGCTTTTCAAAACTTGATGGGTACGTTCAATGACAGCTTGACAAGTGGGAGAATGTGGAATCCCAGTGATATGTTTCACACCCCATCGTTTCATAAATACCTCGACAGTTTTACTGATATAGGCAGGACTGTTATCTGTTTTTACAGTTTCTGGAACGCCCATAACAGCGAAACAAGCAGTGAGATGTTTACATACATGCTTTCCCTTCTCTCCTGCTTGAGCAGTGGCCCATACCATTTTTGAATATGTGTCTACAGATACATGTACATATTTCAACTTTCCAAACTCTGCTACATGTGTAACATCCATTTGCCAGATCTCTAATGCTTTGAGACCTTTAGGGTTAACACCCAAACCAAGGCCTGGTCTGTGATGACTACATTGTGGGCAAGCACAAACAATTCCTTGTGCTTCAGCATGTGAGAATCCAAACTGTCTTCTCAAGGCTCTTACATTCTGATGAAATATACCATGAGTGTTTCGCGCTTGACCAAACTGATCTTGAGGAGGCATGTGCCTAACTTTGCCCACAAGTGCATCAGCACAAGCATTTCCTTCTCCCAAACCTTGATTCCACTGATGACTTCGAATGTGGATGACACAATATGGTTCTGTCCGAAGTTTGACTGCACTTCAGAGTTGCATAAACAATTGCCCTAATTTTGGATTTTTTGTTTCTCTTAACAAAGCATCTTCAATTTGTTGTGCAACTCAAGCAACATAAAGAGAATCAGACACTACATTCAAGGGCTCTTGATGCCAGGTAGACGTGGCCCAACACACCGCTGAAGTCACACAAGGTCTGAAGTGAATCTCCAACACTTCCTTGAAGGTGGTGAGATTTCCAAACACTCCTTTCTTTCCAAAAACTTCCTTCTTTCCAAACACAAACTGCTTTGTGCAAGGCCTTTCCAGCATCAATAAATACAGTTCTTCCTTTCACAGGTTGTTGCATACTTTCTGGTCATTCGATCCATTGATTTTTCTTGATGATCTGCCATAGAGATCCTTTTGGCTGTTCAGAATGAATCACTCCTGAACACCCTAACAATGCTTCTTGCAAAGGACGCGCATGTCGAAGCTGCCATGCAAGGTCTTCTGCTCAGACAGATATGCTGATATCTGCAGGTTCTGTCCCAGAAATTTCTATGGTTCTGTTTCGCCCTTTTTGAATGACACCTCCAATAGCTTGTGTTCAAGTATAAATACTGACAGGTGGCGAGGTGGACAGAAAAATCCATTCTAAAATCAAAAATTCAGATTTTTTCTTGAATTCAGATTTCTTCTTGTTTTGCTTCTTTTTGCTTTCTTTGTCAATGGCATCAATGGCATTCACTTCAGTTCCTGGGTCACATTCCCCCTTTTTCTTTTGCCATTGACAGATGATTGCAAAAGGACTATCTTCTGAGTTGACAATTAAGAGAGATAAAGGTACTTCTGGAAGTCGTCAAGACGCCCAACCTGATTGAAGTTTCTGACTTAACATGAACAGACACTCTTGCTGTTGATCAGATTATTGACAGGACTGATCAGCATCATGACCTTTTAAAAGTGGCAACAATGGATGAAGATCTTCCTTTGTAATTCCTACAATGGTCTGAACCCATGGTAAGTCACCTAAAAGTTGTTGAGCAGCTTTCAGAGAAGTAATATTTGTGGAGAGAGTAATTTTTGTGGGCTTATTTGAGAGTCAGAAATGTTCCACCCTAAATATTTCCATGGGGCTGTTTGTTGAATTTTTTTCAGGAGCTACAATCAAGCCTTTATTTTCTAACAAGGTGCAAATGTCTTTGAGTTCTTAATTGCTAATACAGTAGCATGATTATCAATTTGACATTTATCACACCAGACAGTTTGATCACAAGTTGTTTGTAAATGTCCTGACTGTCCACACCAATAACATGGTCCTATAATTCTTCCTTGCTGCTTTTTAGGATATGCAGTTGTTGAACATCACCCTCCTGCTTTCAAAGCAGCTGCTATAAACTTGGTCTGTGATCCCATTGCTTCTTTCACAACCTCAGCTACCATGGCAGTCTGAGATTGTTGCTCTGCTCCGCTGACACGCAAAAGCATTTCATCAACAGGTGATCCTTGTGGTAAATTCACTAAGATGGACTTAGTTTTGCTGTTTGCATTGTCAAATGCAAGCAGTCGAAAAAGATAGTCTTTCATTTCATTTGGTAAATCTGAATGATCTTTGATTGCTTCCCACAGATGATTTGTTTTGTCTTATGAATAGCATTTCTGTCTTCAGCATCTATGACAACGTACAACAACTTGTTACATATCTTCTGCATCTGTGAGGAAGCATCAGTGAGAAGGACCACTAAGTTATTATAATTGCTACTTTCTTGCTAATCCAAGGCACTGTAGGATCAGCACAGAACAGTACTGACTCTCATACTGTTCCCTGATAGCAAGGATTGTTCAAACCTCCTATCAGTAGATCGTGACCTCGTTCTTCTAAAAATTCCTCTACCTGCCTTATCTTCAAAATCTGCGGTCTAACACAGGGCCAGCTGCAAGTCTTTTGTATTCCCAGCTTCCAGGAGAGGGAAAACAGGGAGGCAACACTCCTACACCTCCATCCCTCCCTGGGTCATTAGGGAGCCAGGGTGAAGGATTTGGGTTTGTCTGCTTGCTATTCAGGACTTGAGGGGTTTCTGTCTGAGGCTAGGTGCGACCAGCAGCACAGTCTGGGACCTGTGGGGAAGGTACGGGACCAAGCCAAGGCTGTGGGACAGCTGGAGCTCAGCTCCAGGAGGTGCCCAAAGCCGCCACCCCTGCGGGCAGGGGCTGCATGTAAGCCCTGGGCCCATGAGGTTGCTGGGTTGTGGTAGGGAAAGCCACTGTGAAATTGTTCAGTTTTCTGGCTGGAGGGGAGGCTTGGAATGCCTGAAGAGAAGTCACACGTGATGGAGCGAAAGGTTGAATGTTTACGGCATATTTTGACTGAAGGCTTGCAGTGTGTTAGCTCAGAGTGGGTCCAGGGAATCTTGGAGGTGCCGTTGCCCAGAACTGAAGGGGAACTCTGACAATTTTTAGGATTAATAAGGTGTTACAAGTGTGAAAAATGAGGTTCACTTTCTTGGTAACATTCAAAAAGTTCAATAAAAAGACAGTTAGGAGACAGAAATAAAGCAAATAAAAAATATGGCCGGGTGCCTTGGCATTCAGCCAAGAGAGCACGCACTAACTTAGAAAACACTTCTTTAAATGTCTCAGCATGTTGCATACTCATAGACCCCCATGCATTATTAAAACATTCCCTTTAGTTTAGATGTTCTTTTTGCTTGGTTTCAAACCCCCTTCTCTGACCCACCCCATTCTATCCTGCAGATCAGATCAACATGTTATTTCTCTTTGTGGCTTCATTCTGCCGCCTTCTTGATAACAGAGAGTCAATAAATTCCTCCTTTGGAATTTATTCTGTTATCTGTAACTGTTGTCTCCATCCAGATAGGATAATCCAAGAATGAGAGGAATTTCTTGTTTATCTTTTTACCATTCTCCAAGTTAGTTACAGAATAAAACCATTTTAACATCACTACAATTTCTAAGTTTTGTTAACAGCAGAAACAAAGACTACATTTATACAGCAAAGCCATTCTAACATTATACATACAGCATCCATTTTAATACTTGCGAAAAGCCAATTGTATAATATGTATTTATAACACAAGAAAACAAAAAGAAAGGTTGAATAATGCCCCAGCTTTAGCTCTCCCAGGCCTGGAAAAGGAATTTGAATTTTATATGGACTGGATGCAAAGACTGATTTCTCCTGTGTGAATTATTCAGGAATGTGGAAATACTCTTTGGAAATACTGCTTTTCTGGTGATCCCATGCCCAGACTTAGGAATGGTGAAGGAATTTGCTGAGCAGAGGAAATGCATAGGCTATTTCTACTAAGTTTAGGTCATGCTGAAGGTAACCCAGGACTGTAACAAGCTGTGTGGTCCTCTGGTACAGGGCCATGCCAAAGGAATTCTAGTGCTAAAATATTTGTGAAGTGAGGGGTTGGCCTCATTGTTTACTCTAACGGTAACTGAGGCTCCGTTGTCTGCAGAGTAGTGCAGCCACAGCTTTGATGATAACTGAATGCAGGATTGTTAATGGAAAGGGAGGATTTAGAATTGAGAACCCAGCCTCCTGTTTAACCCGTCCTGAGAAAGAAGCCTGAAAAGAGGCCTGTGTCTGTATTCAGGTAACAGATCTCCAAACTCGAGCTAGGGAAGATTTACAGGACCCCCTGCCAAATAGGGAAAAAACCTGCTTCAGGAAGAGTGTTGCCTTTAGAGTGCCCCCAGATGTATTGATGTGTAATTTTGTGTTTGAATATCCTATAGTTTGATCCTTTTCCTCCCTGGGTTGTTAGTTTAGCCTAAGTTGTATACACCCATTAAGTTGTCAGTCTTTCCTGATCCTCCCTTGTTCCAACCCCTACCTAGACCACCCCTTGGGGAATCCCCTGTTCTTTGAAGCACCATTCATTTGTTTATATTAATCTCCTCCCTTTAGCCCCTTCATTGGTTTGTGCTCTGTCAATCTCACCTTGTGTACCTCCCCTGTCCCCCTGTTAGTGGTACCTGACCCTAAACTCCACCCTTGTTCTACCCCTTAAAACCCACTACCCAGCCTTTGTTCTCTGTCTTCACCTCTGCCCTGCATTCAAGCTATGTTACGTTAATAAAGAATTTTGCGGACTGCATGTGAAGCCCACTTCACTCCTTTTACACTGACCCAGCAGTGGCTGCTTAGGACTCTCAGGACCCCGGGGCTTGTGTCGTGCCCCCGCCAAGTGCCTTACCACCTGGCATGTAATGACACCCAACGATGTATAATTGCCACTTCCATTGGGAGTTTCACTTTCTCAAGGAGCCTGAGGATTTGAGTTGCATATTTGACCTTCTTTTCTGCAGTCAGGAGTCCTCTTTCTTTCCATATGGCTCCATGGGCATGAACAATTCCATAAGCATATTTGGAATCAGTACAACTATTAACTTTCTTTCCTGTTGCCAGTTCTAATTCTCAAGTGAGGAC
This sequence comes from Nicator chloris, assembly GCA_013400495.1. Classification (NCBI taxonomy): domain Eukaryota; kingdom Metazoa; phylum Chordata; class Aves; order Passeriformes; family Pycnonotidae; genus Nicator; species Nicator chloris. Next base: position 18,686 of record WAAE01024379.1, read on the forward strand.
TATCAGCTCAGGCTTTTGTGCTGAGGTTCCTGCTGGTAATGGGTTTACTCAATTATCTCCAAGACTGTAGTCAGCATACCACGCCTGTCACACTCCCTGTCTCACAAAACTGGTGCCATCAGTGAACCAGTTCATGGCATCTGGGATCGGCTCCTCCTTTCGATCTGGGCTGCTGGAGTACACAGCTTCAATGGTCTCTAGGCAGTCACAAGTTCAGCTTCACACTTTCCTTGCAGAAAAGAGGCAGGGTTAATAATATTGGTCACACGAATTTCAATATAATCAGATTTGGCCAGGACTGCTTGGTATTTTAGGAACCTTGAAGGAGAGAGCCAGTGTTTCCCTTTCTGTTCTAAAATGGCTTACACCATGTGTGACACTATAAGTCTTTTGTCCTAGTGTAAACTTCCGTGCCGCTTCAATGTTCATGATCACTGCTGCTACTGCCCCTAAGGCAGGTGGGGCCAACCCTTGCTAACAGTATCAAAAATAGGCTACTTCCCTTTTGTAAGGACCCAAGTGTTTTGCCAGCCTCTAAGGCTATTCCTTGTCTGTCATGTGAGAATAACCAAAACAGTTTACTCACTTCAGGAAGTCCCAAGGCTGGGGCCCTCATGAGCTCATGCTTTAACTCTTCAAAGTTTATTTGAAAGATTCATTTCATACATCACAATATTTTAAGAATTTTTCACTAGCTCATATAAAGGTTTCGCCATCAGTCCGTAGTTGTATATCTACAACCAGCACCAACCTGTCACTCCAATAAAAGCACAGAGCTCTCTTTTTATTTGTGGTTTAGGTGTTTGGCAGATTGCCTCCTTCCATGCAGTTCCCAGGGATTGTTGTGCTCCAGAGACTTCATATCCAAGATTGCACCAGCTGAGCTTTTTGTTGAGACACTCAATAACCATTTAGTTCAAGAAAATTCAACAGACTTACTGTCCACTCTTTGATAGTTTTTTGTAGCAATTAGTAGATCATCTACATATTGTAGGAGAGTTCCCTCCCCAGACAGAGACTGCCATTGTTCCAATTCTTTGGCCAATTGATTCTCAAAAATTGTGGGACTGTTTTTGAATCCTTGAGGTAAAACCGTCCAGGTAAGTTGGTTTTTCCTGCCTGTGCTAGAGTTCTCCCATTCAAAAGCAAATATGTTTTGACTTTCTTCTGCAAGTGGTAGACAGAAGAAAGTATCTTGGAGATCTATCACCAAGAACCAAATGACATCATCACGGAGTTTAGTTAGCAAAGTGTAGGGATTTGCAACTACTGGGTGGATAGTTTTAGCAATCCCATTGACGGCTCGCAAATCTTGCAGTAATCTAAAAGTTCCATTCGATTTTTTCCCTGATAGTATAGAAGTATTAAATTCGGATTCACATTCTTTCAACAATCCTAGTGTCAAAAGTTCGGTAATAATTGGTTTGATCCCTTTTCTGTCCTCTATCCTCAAGGGGTATTTTCTCCTAACCACTGGCCTGGTTCTTGTTTGTAATTCAGTCTTAATAGGGTCAGCCGATTTTGATCTCCCAGGACTATCAGTATTCCATACTACTGGGTATACCTGACTCATTATTTGCTCCAAACAGTTACTACTGTTTGCTGGTCCTGTATGAATTGCCAATCCTAATGCTAAAACCAATTTGCCTTCAGGTACTTAAAATTTCATTTTTCCCTCTCTAAACTCAATTGCTGTCTCTAAATTTTCAAGGAGATCCCTGCCTAATAGGGATTTTGGTGAATTTGGTAGATAGAGGAATCGATGTATTCCCATCCTTTTTCCAATTTTGTATTCTAATGATTTTAAGAAAAAGACATTCCCTGATTGGCCTGTGGATCCCATTACCTGGATATGTTTTAGGCATTAAAGCTTGATTTAAAACTGAAAATGTGACTCCTGTATCTATTAAGAATTCAATTTATCATTCCCTAGCTGTATCTTAACCAGCAGGTCCACTAAGGTAAGATCTGCTGGTCCCCGTCACTCGCTGTTATCTATTGCTGCAACAACTGCTTCCTGTGTAGTGTTCGGTAAATCTGGGCAGTGGCATTTCCAATGCCAATTCTTTCTTACAGTAAGCACTCTGATTTGGTCCTAACCTCCCTCAGTATTGATTTGAGCTGCCTCTACTATTTCCACCTTTACCTCTGCCTCTGCCTCGTCCCTGACCATGTTCTCCTCTTTGATGTTGCTCTAAAGCTGTCACTGGTTCCTGTGAGTTTTTTCTTCTCTTGCTTGTCTCAGTTGTTAGATACCCTCCATGTTTCTTCCATGATTGCTTCTAAATTTCTATTATCTGGCTCTTTTAATCTCTGGTTTCTGTCTGATGTCTGGGCTGGACTGTCCTAGCATCAAGGAGACTAACTGCTGCTTCCCTCATTCCTGAAGCAGGATCAAGGGTTGTAAACTTTCGCATTGCCTCTCTATCTAGGAGCCTATCTATAAAGTCTGTAGGAGGCTTGTGCTGTTCCTGTTTAAAATTATACATTAATGCCAAATTTACTGCTTTCAGAATGGCATTCTCTAATCCAAATTTGACTAACTCCCTGTATCTGGTTAGTGAGGCATAGTCGCCTGGATCGTTCGGATGGCACAGAAGATTTGTGGTAGGGAATATCATGTCCACATTGCTCTGTAGGGCTTCACTAGCAATTTGTCCCTGCACATGTGCTTTAACTGTTTTAATCACTAATTCTTTTTCGGTTTCTGTTAATTCTGTCAGCATTAAATCAATAACACCTGAATCTGGGGCCTGGTTCTTGACTGTCAAATCATTTTGCCACTTTACTGGGGTCTTCCCTGAAATTTTCAAGCTCTTCTCTTATTGTTGCACTACCACAGGTATGGTGTGTTGGTTTGGCACAGCCTAGTTTTTGGTAGTGGGGGGGAGCCACAGGGGTGGCTTCTGTGAGAAGCTGCTAGAAGCTTCCACGATGTCTGACAGAGCCAGTCTCTGATGGCTCTGAAGATGGACATGCTGCTGGCCCAAAGAGAGGTTGGTAACACCTCTGTGATGACATATTTGAGAAGAAAATCAAAACAGCGTGCATGCAACTTTTTTCCAGGGGTGGTGAGGTGCCGCCACCAGGGGCCATTCCTGGAGCGGTGTGCGGCAATAGGCCACTGCTGCAGCCATCTCAGTGTGGTCAATGGAGAGCCTTGCTTGCCTGGGTGCCCTCAGCCAGCCATGCCACGGGCAGAAGGGCAGGGGCAGTGGCAGCAGCTTCCTCTTCTCAGCATGAAGAGAGGTGTTGAATGGTGCCGGTGCTGTGGCAGTCACCACTGCCTGTGCAATGGCAGCAGGGCCGTCTGACTGGCCGCGGAAACATGGCAAGTGATTCCCCGATGTGGAAGCTAAATGAGATCAACTTCTCAGTGCTGTGGGATCCTGCAAGAATCTTTGAATTAGTGGAAGTTGTTGGCAATGGTACCTACGAGCAGCAGTTTTTCTGCTAGTCAGAGAAGAGGAGAAAGTGAGGACTCGTGAGGGAAAACAACATGGCAACACCAAGGTCTGTGGTAAAAAAACAGGAGCGAGGAAGTGCTTCAAGCACCAGAGCCAAGATTCCTCTGCAAGCAGTAGTGAGAACTGTGGTGAAATAAACTGTTGCCTTTAATGCATGAAGTCCATGGGGGATGAAGAGATCCACTTGCAGCTCATGGGAAAAGTGCTCACGCTGGAGCTGATGGATACCAGAAAGAGCTGTGATCTAGTGAGACACCTGAACAGAGAGAGAGGACCCCTGCTTCCACAGATAGAGCAGGTCATTGCTTCCAAATTAGAGCAACCTCTCCTTAAAAGACTGCACCTCATGGATGAGTGACCCATGCTACAACAGTTTTGGGTCATGTGCCCATGGGAGGGACCCCCATATCAGAAAAAAAGACTTCTCTCCCTGAGTGAACAGAAGAAGATCTCAAGTGATGAACTGACCAAAACCCCCATGCCCTGTCTCCCTGTGCTCTGGGTGGGAAGGAGGGAGGGGCTGGGGAGGAAAAAAAAGGGGTTTAAAAGGCTTATTTTACTTCTCATTATCCTCCTCTGGCTCTGCTAATAATAAATTTACTTTATACCTTTAAATTTGAACTTGTTTTGCCCTTAGAGTGTTTTTTTCTCCCAATCCTTATCTCAACTCATGAGCCCGTCATTCATCTTTTTCCCTCTCCTTTGCCCAACTGTAGCAGGAAAATGTAAGCGAACGACTCTTGTGGGTGCCTGGCATTTGGTCAGTGTCAAACCATGACATATGGCAACTTAACCTTCAATACTACCTGCATCTGCAATGTTATCTGCACTGGGTTGTTCGACAAAACAAGTGCTACATATAGCATTCCATATGCAGATAGCATTGCAGATCCTGTCACGTGTGTCGATAGCATTGCACAGATCTGCTGAGACAGCAACATCATTACAGATGTACATATATAGTACATCAGGGCTCAGCACTGCTCAGACCAAATATACACAATGCCAAACCATGCATGGTGTTTGATCCCCTCCACACCTACATGTTCCCCTCCTCTTTAGTACAGGAGAGACGTCAGCCAGTAGGGGACACTGCTGCAGGGGAGGGATGCACAAGCACCCACTGCCCAGGGAGATGCTGAGTGCACAAAGCACCTCAGCCTGGGCAGAAGGCTTCAGGGCTTTACACAGCCCACCAGGACTGTGTGGGGCTTCAGCCAGGCTCTTTTTTCTGGTAGCTGGCAGGAGGAGACACCATGGATCACAATGGAGAGCAATGCCCCTCCAGCCTGCTGCTGGCCTAGTAGCAGCTCCAGCTGAAATGATCACTAGAAGACACTCACAGCCCATACTGCATTTTTAAACATGCCCAAAAGAAATCCACTCATTGCCTCTGACACTCACACAGCTCAGCTTCAACATGGACCTGACTACAGCCTTCCCTTACTCTCTTACAGAAGAGGATAAGGAGCCACCAACAACTGCAGTGGAGCCAGTGTTTGTATCTCCAGACCTCACTAGAGAACACACTCTACACTTGCTTTTTGCAGTGACACCACTGTTTCAGCAGTGGGCAAACAGATGGGAGCCAGGCAATAAATAAAACAGAAAACACAGGGGCAAGCCAGTCTTACTTGTCAGCATGCTTCTGCTGTCCTTCTGTTACTAAATCCCCCAACATCATCAGGATAAATAAAACCCTCTAACACTGTCTTTTCAGTGTTAACAAGTAAGGCACTACTTTATCCTTGGTACAGATATGTGTGTATGGCCAACAAAATTCCAGTCTCCATACAGATATCGATACAAAATTTTGTAACTTATTTATACATTGTTATAAATTGTTTATAGCAAACAAAGAAACTAATGTTCATTGGTTCTAAATTACATAACTCTTTCATTAGTATTCTATCTTCTATTGGCTGTTAATTTCTTGCTTCTTATGCTAATTAGTCCATATTTTTAGTCTTTTTAGTATCCTTTTCCTCCAGTAGGGACTTGCCAACAAATATACTGAGTCTTTGTTAGTCTCCTCTTTATCTTCTGGTTTATGCAAAAGGTCCTTGTAGTCCATAAATTCTGCTTTCTAGATGGCCAGCTTCAACAATATGTCTCTCTCTCTCTCCCAGGCTTTTTTCACTGAAGCATATCAGAGTTAGTTTGGCAAAATGTAAAGTTTCTGTAATTGTCCCAAGCTGTGTTCCCACAAAAGGAGCATAAGACAACTTTACTAAATGGTGGCTAAAAGTAATTTAAGACTAACACACTACTTATAACTTATATATTGCTTATGATCAATTTTTAAAAATAATTAGAACTTAATTCAAACCATTANCAGAGATAGAGCAGGTCATTGCTTCCAAATTAGAGCAACCTCTCCTTAAAAGACTGCACCTCATGGATGAGTGACCCATGCTACAACAGTTTTGGGTCATGTGCCCATGGGAGGGACCCCCATATCAGAAAAAAAGACTTCTCTCCCTGAGTGAACAGAAGAAGATCTCAAGTGATGAACTGACCAAAACCCCCATGCCCTGTCTCCCTGTGCTCTGGGTGGGAAGGAGGGAGGGGCTGGGGAGGAAAAAAAAGGGGTTTAAAAGGCTTATTTTACTTCTCATTATCCTCCTCTGGCTCTGCTAATAATAAATTTACTTTATACCTTTAAATTTGAACTTGTTTTGCCCTTAGAGTGTTTTTTTCTCCCAATCCTTATCTCAACTCATGAGCCCGTCATTCATCTTTTTCCCTCTCCTTTGCCCAACTGTAGCAGGAAAATGTAAGCGAACGACTCTTGTGGGTGCCTGGCATTTGGTCAGTGTCAAACCATGACATATGGCAACTTAACCTTCAATACTACCTGCATCTGCAATGTTATCTGCACTGGGTTGTTCGACAAAACAAGTGCTACATATAGCATTCCATATGCAGATAGCATTGCAGATCCTGTCACGTGTGTCGATAGCATTGCACAGATCTGCTGAGACAGCAACATCATTACAGATGTACATATATAGTACATCAGGGCTCAGCACTGCTCAGACCAAATATACACAATGCCAAACCATGCATGGTGTTTGATCCCCTCCACACCTACATGTTCCCCTCCTCTTTAGTACAGGAGAGACGTCAGCCAGTAGGGGACACTGCTGCAGGGGAGGGATGCACAAGCACCCACTGCCCAGGGAGATGCTGAGTGCACAAAGCACCTCAGCCTGGGCAGAAGGCTTCAGGGCTTTACACAGCCCACCAGGACTGTGTGGGGCTTCAGCCAGGCTCTTTTTTCTGGTAGCTGGCAGGAGGAGACACCATGGATCACAATGGAGAGCAATGCCCCTCCAGCCTGCTGCTGGCCTAGTAGCAGCTCCAGCTGAAATGATCACTAGAAGACACTCACAGCCCATACTGCATTTTTAAACATGCCCAAAAGAAATCCACTCATTGCCTCTGACACTCACACAGCTCAGCTTCAACATGGACCTGACTACAGCCTTCCCTTACTCTCTTACAGAAGAGGATAAGGAGCCACCAACAACTGCAGTGGAGCCAGTGTTTGTATCTCCAGACCTCACTAGAGAACACACTCTACACTTGCTTTTTGCAGTGACACCACTGTTTCAGCAGTGGGCAAACAGATGGGAGCCAGGCAATAAATAAAACAGAAAACACAGGGGCAAGCCAGTCTTACTTGTCAGCATGCTTCTGCTGTCCTTCTGTTACTAAATCCCCCAACATCATCAGGATAAATAAAACCCTCTAACACTGTCTTTTCAGTGTTAACAAGTAAGGCACTACTTTATCCTTGGTACAGATATGTGTGTATGGCCAACAAAATTCCAGTCTCCATACAGATATCGATACAAAATTTTGTAACTTATTTATACATTGTTATAAATTGTTTATAGCAAACAAAGAAACTAATGTTCATTGGTTCTAAATTACATAACTCTTTCATTAGTATTCTATCTTCTATTGGCTGTTAATTTCTTGCTTCTTATGCTAATTAGTCCATATTTTTAGTCTTTTTAGTATCCTTTTCCTCCAGTAGGGACTTGCCAACAAATATACTGAGTCTTTGTTAGTCTCCTCTTTATCTTCTGGTTTATGCAAAAGGTCCTTGTAGTCCATAAATTCTGCTTTCTAGATGGCCAGCTTCAACAATATGTCTCTCTCTCTCTCCCAGGCTTTTTTCACTGAAGCATATCAGAGTTAGTTTGGCAAAATGTAAAGTTTCTGTAATTGTCCCAAGCTGTGTTCCCACAAAAGGAGCATAAGACAACTTTACTAAATGGTGGCTAAAAGTAATTTAAGACTAACACACTACTTATAACTTATATATTGCTTATGATCAATTTTTAAAAATAATTAGAACTTAATTCAAACCATTAATTTAAAAATTAGAAAAGTTATATAATTTCCAACAAATGGGTCTAGGAAATGAAGAAGCCAAAGCACATGGGTGTATCTGACTGCAAAAATGAAAAGTAAAAAGAAGCAAAAAAGCCTGGGGAATCAGAGGTTCTAGTTAAAATGACACCTCTTGTCTCAATCCCCAAAGACCTTGTCCATATTTTCTTTGTTTGGACAAGGAAGAATAAAAAAAAAAGAAAAAATTAAAAGACGGCAAGAATATTATTAAGAACAATTTATATTCCAAGATTAAGTAACTCATGTCTTGTAGACAGACACAGATGCCATTGCAATTACTGTTGTAAATGTAGGTATCATTTCAGACTCCATTTCTTCTGCAGATACCATTATAAATTAAGATTCCATGGCAGAGGGAAATGCATCTGCAGATGAGTACCCCAATGCAGTTACCATTGTGCATACCATTTGTAACCTGCATCTAAGCCCTGTCTTCCAGCACCCAGGCATGATGTGTGACCATCTGCACAGGTTGGAGACATTCCTCCTACCTGACTCCCAAGGCAGAATAGTGGACACTCCTTTGAGAGCAAAGGCTGCAACTCCAACGCAGAGGTCTACACCATCTACCCTGGCTACTGCCAGTGTCTCCATCCAGCCCCATCTACTCCCCATATAACAGCCGGTAAGGTAGCATAATCTGCTCCCCATATAACAATCAGCACAACTAAGAAGAGGGTAACAGTGGGAGGAGACTCTCTTCTGAGAGGCAAAATTTGCTGGCCTGCTGCGCTCTCTAGATTATTCTGCTTACCATGGGCTTGTATCAGAGATGTCACTGAGAGACTACCATGCCTTGCACAGTCCACTATTTACCTGCTGCTCTTGTTTCATGTGGGTGCCAATGATACAGTCAAGAGCAGTCTGAGCAGCATCAAGAAGGATTACAGAGCCCTGGGAGCAGCAGTAGCTGCTGACTCTGGAGCACAGGTAGTTTTTTCATCAGTCTTCCCAGTAAAAGGGACGGACTTCGAAAGAGCCAGTTGAATCTGGGGAACCAGCAAATGGTTACAGGACTGCTGCCACAGCCAGGGGTTTGGCTACTTAGACCATCAGACTTGCTTTGAACAACCTGGTCTACTGGGGGCAGATCGAGTCCATCTGTCAGAAAAAGCAAAGAGCATCTTCACTCACAGGCCTGCCAAGCTGGAGAAGAGGGCTTTAAACTACAGTTGCTGGGGGAGGAGAGCCTCAGTCCATCCCACTCCTATCACAGACAGCAAGACATATCCTGAGCTTCAAGGCATCCTGGTCCAGATGGGCCTGCATCCAGATGCAAGGGCTTCTCCAGCATCATGGGCTTAGAGTCATTTTATCACGACCTCAGCCCCTTCTCAGAAGCTGTGGCCAATGCTCCTGCCCATTTCCTCTCCAGAAGACAATGGAATTATTTTCTGTGAGCGCTCCTGCAAATCGTAAGGGGAAAACTGGTTTGAGCAGCAGAACAAGCAGNGGAGACTCTCTTCTGAGAGGCAAAATTTGCTGGCCTGCTGCGCTCTCTAGATTATTCTGCTTACCATGGGCTTGTATCAGAGATGTCACTGAGAGACTACCATGCCTTGCACAGTCCACTATTTACCTGCTGCTCTTGTTTCATGTGGGTGCCAATGATACAGTCAAGAGCAGTCTGAGCAGCATCAAGAAGGATTACAGAGCCCTGGGAGCAGCAGTAGCTGCTGACTCTGGAGCACAGGTAGTTTTTTCATCAGTCTTCCCAGTAAAAGGGACGGACTTCGAAAGAGCCAGTTGAATCTGGGGAACCAGCAAATGGTTACAGGACTGCTGCCACAGCCAGGGGTTTGGCTACTTAGACCATCAGACTTGCTTTGAACAACCTGGTCTACTGGGGGCAGATCGAGTCCATCTGTCAGAAAAAGCAAAGAGCATCTTCACTCACAGGCCTGCCAAGCTGGAGAAGAGGGCTTTAAACTACAGTTGCTGGGGGAGGAGAGCCTCAGTCCATCCCACTCCTATCACAGACAGCAAGACATATCCTGAGCTTCAAGGCATCCTGGTCCAGATGGGCCTGCATCCAGATGCAAGGGCTTCTCCAGCATCATGGGCTTAGAGTCATTTTATCACGACCTCAGCCCCTTCTCAGAAGCTGTGGCCAATGCTCCTGCCCATTTCCTCTCCAGAAGACAATGGAATTATTTTCTGTGAGCGCTCCTGCAAATCGTAAGGGGAAAACTGGTTTGAGCAGCAGAACAAGCAGGATCCAGTGCAGACTGCAGTGGGCCATGACAATTTGCTGCTGTGCCAATGCCTTCTGATCCTCATTGATATTTTGCAAGGAGAGATGGTGATGTGACACTGCGGCCAAAGCAAGGGTTGTGCGAAAGGACAGGAGATGGGTTTGGCTGCTCAGGAAACCACAGCTCCCTTACCACAGCTCCCTTCCCACATCTGTGGGTGCTGATAGAGGGCTGGGTAGCTCCCCGCTAGCACTGTCCCACAGCACTGCCTGTTCTGTGGGCAATAGGAGGCAGAGCAGCAGGAGAGCCAACACTGGAAGATCTGCAGGTGAGTCACAGTGTTCACAGGGGCCTGGTTGCTCATGGAAGACACATCTGTGCACAGGAAGCTCCTTTCACATGATTCATGCTCCTACCCTCCAAATCTAGCAGAGGGCTCAGCTGGTGTTGGGTAAGAGCGTATTCAGGGAGATTCTTCCAGCACACGATTTGTCTGGGTTGAACTGGGTGTGGGTATGCTGGGACATAAACACTGCAGAGGCATGGCTTTTACAGTGGTGAGGGCAGGAATGCTGCCCCAGTGGGGAAGGCATTGCTGTGAAGAGGCCCACGAGTCAGGTTCTCTCCACTATAAAAGAGAACAAGGAGAGCAAAAGAGCCAAAATGCTATCTGACGGCCTCCAAGGACAAGATGGCAGTAGGTGTAGGATTCATCCCTCCCTTCTACCATCCCAGGCAGGAGCTGCAGAGCTCAGAGGGTGCCGGAGGGTCTAGAAGGGGATGCCAGTTTTGCTGCAAATGGTGCTTGCATAGGAAGAAAGGCAATGTGTAGGTGCATGCCTGATTGCACTCACACCCCTCTGTTCTCCCCCTCCAGGCCATGCAGGTCCCTGCCCTGACCATGGTCACTCTCCTGGCCCTTCTGCCCCCAGCCCAGCCCTGCCTCTCAGAGATGAACAAAGTCAAGGATCTCCTGGAGGTGAACTGCACGGGGCAGGCTCTCAGTGCAGTGCCCCCAGACCTGCCTGCGGACACAGGCATCCTGCTGCTTAGCCACAATTGCCTGGAGTCCCTCTCCACCACTGTCTTTCTGCCCCTTGCCCAGCTTCAGGACATCGACCTGGCCAACAATGGACTGGTGGCTCTGCACACAGGGGCCCTGCTCTTCTCCCTGAAGGAGCTGACCCTCTCCCACAATGCGCTGGCGGCCCTACCCATCCTGGAGGGCCTGCCTGCGCTCACCCACCTGGCTGTGGCCCACAACAGCCTGGAGACACTGGCTCCGGGGGCTTTCCGCACAGTACCACAGCTGCAGAACCTGGACTTGCGAGGGAACAAGATGCGGCAGCTGCCCCAGGAGGCCTTTGCAGGGCTGAGGGCACTCAAGGAGTTGGACCTCTCAGACAACCTCCTGAAGGAGCTACCCAAGGAGTTGCTGCAGGACCTGCAAAAGTTGGAGACCATCTGGCTCTCAGGGAATCAGCTGCAGACTCTGCCCACTGACTTTTTCCCAAAGGGGCGCCTCTTCATGTATGTTTTCCTCACTGAGAACCCCTGGCATTGCAACTGTGACCTGCACTACCTCCAGACCTGGATCCAGAAGAATGCTGACATTGTTTATCAGCCAGAGCGGGGCCTGCAGGAAACAAAGGTGGAGGTCGCACCTGAGAAGGTACTGTGCCACAGCCCTGCTGAGCATAGGCAGAAGCCCATCATTCACTTCAAGCTTAACTGCAGCATTATGGAGGATGTGGATGAGGAAGGAGGTGATGAATATAATTATGGGGAAGAAACAACAGAGAAAGCTACTACTACCACCTTCCCCCTACATCCATTCATCCCCAAAGAGCACACTACCATGCCCTGTGCTGTTACCTCATCTTGCCTTCCTACCCTCACTACCACAAGATCTGCCCTCAAAAAACCTTCCTTCAGCACCCCTTCTACCTCCACCCTTTCCCCAAGCACTTTGCTTGTGGTGCTGACAAGCATCAGAGCTCCCAGCACCACCACTTCTGTACCAGCCGGTCCCACCATGACACCCACACAGACCCCCAGCACTACCACCATTCTCACAGCTACTACCACCATCACCCTGCACAGACCTGCCACCCTTGACAATGCCACCTCACTGCCAATGACTATGAGCAGAAGCCCTTCTAGCACCAGTGGCCATACCCAAACCACCCTGGCTGCCAGCACTATCTATGGCAGTATCATGGGGTCCACTGGCACATTTCCCACCACTTCCACAGCAGTGCCTTCTACTGCCATGCTAGAGGCCTCTTCCATTGTCAGATCTCCATCTCCTCCTCTGATGCCGGCCAACATCATGCTTTCCACTCATGCTCCAACAGTACCACCTCCCCTGGACACCACACACTTCACCCAGCCTGCATGTTCCCCCCTACCTGCTCCTCCTCCCCTCTGCCCATGCTCCATCCCAGGACAGGCTGTACCTGTGCTGCATTTGCAGGCTGGTGGGGACGGTCCACAGTGGGGGCAGTGGATGCTGAGGCACTGCTGTCTGTTGCACTGGGTGCTCTACCTGGCTTCCTTGGCTCTGCTGGTCCTGACCGTGCTGGCTCTAGCAGGTTGGTTGGCATGGATGTGTCTGGTGGGACAACACTCCTGGCACCAGTCCCTGCAGATCCAAGAGGTGGGGTATCCACTGCTGGAATGGAGGGAGTCAACAGGAAACCCTATGATGCATCTCAGCAGCTTCAAAATCCCTCTCCAGCGACCCACATTCTGTACAATCAAGGAGGTGGAGTTGTGGCCTGAGGTTACCTACTGCACAATTAAAGACCTGGGGATACAGCGCAATCCTCCTGCAAGTTACTCCTTCTGCACCACAAAGGAGTTGTGGGTTCACCACAGTCCTCTGCAGACATCAGTCAAGCCTTTCTCCAGGAAGCTGATGGTCACAGACCTTGGCTTCCTGAGGACCACATCTGCTTACAGCCTAGACAGGGGTGTCGAGGCCATCAGTGATGTCAGAGTGAAATATGCAGGTAACACCATGTAAATGTTTCTGAACACCCAGAGAAAGAGATCAAGAGTCATGGCTCCGCTTTATATGCTTTGTTTTAAAATGGAAAGATCTACTTGCCTAGGGGGAAGCCATCTAGCTCCTTCCTCTAGTATTCTCAAACGGCCTGAGGTTTCCAGAGCTAAAATAATTACTTGGCTATTTGGCAGAGGAAAATAGTGCTAGTGATCAGTGGTCAGTGGTAGTCTGGGGCTGCCACTACCTGGTCTTGGGGCAAGTCAGGGCAAGCAGAAATTATGCTGTGCTCTGTCTCAACTGCTTCTGTTCAAATTATGCACACAAAGATGCAATACACTTTCCACTCAGTGCCAGGTTCTTAATCACAATAAATATTCTGTGCCTGAATTTAAAAGGGGTGCTGGTTTAATTTCATTGGACCTGCCACAAGTCCTGGCAGGGTGCAGTGAATGAGAAATTTGTCTTCAGTATTTGGAATAGTGAAGACATGGAAGAAAAGTCCATGGAATCCCAGAATCCTAGAATATCCTGGGTTGGCAGGGACCCCTGAGAATCAAGTCCAACTCCTGGCCCTGCACAGATACCACAACAATCCCATCCTCTGCCTGAGAGCATTGTCTAAATGTTCCTGGAGCTCTGGCAGCCTTGGAGCTGTGACCATTCCCTGGGGAGACTGTTCAGTGCCTGACCACCCTCTGGGGGAAGAACTTTTTCCTAATATTGATCCGTTGGGATGCCCCCATGACAGCTTCAGCTGTTTCTGGAGTTGTGTCCCAGGTCCCAGAGAGCAGAGCTGGCTCTCTGCCTCCCCTCAGGGGAGGTCTCTGCAATGAGTTCTCCCCTCGATGTCCCCCAGACTGAATATGTCAAGTGCCTTTAACTGCTACTTACACCCTTCCCCTCTAGACCCTTCCCCATTTCTGTGGCCTCCTTTGGGTACTCTTTAACAGCTTTAGATCCTTCTTGCATTCTGGCATTCAAAACTGCACACTTATACTCCTATTCCTGACTTTGGCCCCAACATGTGGTACCGAATCACAGGGGAGAAGCACCCCACTGGCAGGTAATAAGGAAAGTGCAAGTGTTGATGCCTCTGTGTGACCCATTATGGTATGCCTGGATAGGGAGGAGTAGGGTGGGAGGCTTTGAAGGGCAACGGATGTGACTTGTAAGGGATTACACTAGGCCAAATCACCCCAGAGCTGGCCAAACTTTGTGACCACCTGTCTAGATGTCACTCATATATTTTGGGAGGTGTGAGAAGGAGGCAATAGTCACCATTGGTGGGGGTCGAATGGCTCGCCCTAGAATTGGTGCATAAGTGCAGCAGCTGGATCCTATGAATCACTTTTCCAGCCTGAAATGCAGTTCCAGTTCTAATTGCCCCAAATGTATTGTCAAACTGCTGTGAGTCAGCGTGGCCTTCTGCCAGATTAACTACTGGGTCCACAGGTGGGAACACGTGCCTGTGCTTGGCCAGCATGATTATGTCTGCTGGTGAAGGTCTGGTGTGCAAGAGTGTCCACGGACATACACATACTGTGTTTGTAAGGAGGCTCTTATCTGTCTGTCGGTGCTATCCTCTGACCACACCATCCTCTCTATTCCTGTTTCCTGGAACAACAATGAGGCAAGCAGCTCCAGTGCTGGTACAGTCTGAAGGCCCCAACAGTGGGGCACAGACATCTGAGGAGCAGAGCTGTGGAAAAAGATCTGTGTATCTTGGTGGCCAGAAAGGTGAACAAGGTCCAGCAGTGCACCTGGCAGCAAAGGGAGGGCAACAAAACTCGGACTGGGTTAACAGAGACAGAGCCAGCAGGCCAAGGGAAGTGATTATCCCCTTCTCCTCAGAACTCTGCACTACAATTTTTTGCCTTCTTCTACATATCTGGAGCTACCCAGTTCCCTCCCCACAGGCACTACTGGTACCCCAGTACTTCTCAGAACCCTGTTACCTTTGCCTCTCCTTGCAACTCCTCCCTGCAATTCTCCCACCTCTTCACACAACAAGTGACCTGACTCCAGGTTGCTTCAGGAATCCAAGACCTCTCAAAACCACCTGGGAACCCCAAAGCCCCCAGGATTCCTTGTTCTAGCCCACCATCAACCCCCACAAATCCTGGCACCCCCAGAACTCTATTCCCTCAGGATCCCCTATGCACCCCAAGATCCCTCTCAGTCCTGAGACACACACATACACGCTCATGCCCAGTGAACACAGGCACACAGAGCTCCAGTGCCCAGCACCACCCACCCAAGCCACCCAGGTCAGGAGGTCCCCTGCTCTCCTCCTGTTCCTTGTGAGAAGCACCTAGATGTCTGGGTTCCCCATAAGAAACAACAAGACCCAGACAGTTCAGGAGGCACTTTTATTTAACTCAAATGTGGGGGGAAATAGGGGGATTCTCAGCTCCCAGTGAAGGGCTCAGACAAGGGGATTGAATATTCCTGGAGAGACAGGGCTACACTGTGGGGAATCTTTATGTTCCACAGACTCACAACAGTCTAGGTCATGTACCCTGAGGGTGAAGGGTTGCTGGAAACCACAGAAGGAATCCACTCTGGGAGAGGGATCTGGACACTTTTGTCCCATAGAGGTACCCATGGATGCTACCTGGCTACCCCAGTATGGGGTGGAGAGAGTATACCCTAAGCATTATTGGGAGTTTCAGTTGATCTCAAGGGGTCCTTAAGGCAGCTGGGGGCACGCAAGGCAGGGGGTACAGTGAGAACACAGGCTTGTAGGTCAGTATAGGCATGGGGCAAGGTGCCCCGGGTGATCCAGCGCTGCGTACCAGGCTGGTAGGCGTGGATCAAGTGCGTGTCTTGGTAGGTCTCATGACTGTACCCTCCCAGTACAAGCAGTTCCCCTCCCAGCACAGCTGCACCCCCAACTACATGTGCACGGGGGAGGGGGCTAAGGAGGACCCAGATGTTCTGCTTGGGGCTGTAGACCTCAAAGGTCAGCTGGTCCCTGTAGCCAGTCTGCCCAGCCCGCTGACACAGGCCCCCTGCCACATAGAGCTGCCCACCCGCTTCCTCCATGATGTGGCCAGCTCGCTGGCCATTCATGGGGGCCAAGAGTGTGACAGGTGCACCTGGAACATAGCGGAGCAAGGATGCCCGACACTGGTATGCTTCATCACACCCACCCGACACGTAGAGCTCACCATCCAGGGCACACGCCGCATGCCCACACAGAGCCATTGGCAGGGGCTGGCACCTCCTGGGCAATGAGAGAGGGAGGGATGAAGAACAGGTTAAGCAGGGCTGTCCTGCAGTGACTGACTACCTAAGGGCTCCCTGGTGAGCCGTGTCTTCACTGACCACTCAGCAGGCAACACTTGCCAACACCCAATGAGCCCCAGTGGACACCTGACACAGAATGGATGCCCCAGAGGCATCACGGTTCAACACTTTGCAATTGCCATGCCATTGGTCAACCACAGGGGGCTCCCTCAATGGACAACATTGGCCATCACTCCATGAACATTCTGCCTATGAGAGGAATCAAACAACTTTTCTCATTGGCAGATTGCTAACAAGACCCGCAATGAACACACTACTGGCCAAAAACTCATTTGCCACCCACTAGGCAACACTGGCCAACACCCAGTACCCAAGGGACATGGTTGTTCAACATCCAGTAGACCTCTCTCAAATACCACTGCAGGTCCATCCTCCACTGGAGGCTTAGTGACACAAAGCACTCAGTGGGCACCATGGCCAAGACAAGGGGCTCTGAGAGAAAAGGGAAACTAGGCATCTTCTGGAGCAGCCTCACCTCCAGGTGTCATTGGCCAGGTCATAGCACTCCACAGTATCTGTGCAGTAGAGCTCCCCTGAGCTGCCCCCGAGGGCATAGATGAAATTACCAAGTGCCACAGCAGCAAAGTAGCTCCGTCCGCATGTCATACTGGCCAGACGCTCCCAGGAATCATCCATAGGCTGGTACCTAGGTTTGAGAGGCAAAGGGGCAAGAGACTACCTGTTACCTACAACACCATGAGCTGATGTTGGCACTGCTGACGGCAACAACCCATCTACAACTTGCCAGTCCCATAA
This sequence comes from Nicator chloris, assembly GCA_013400495.1. Classification (NCBI taxonomy): domain Eukaryota; kingdom Metazoa; phylum Chordata; class Aves; order Passeriformes; family Pycnonotidae; genus Nicator; species Nicator chloris. Next base: position 35,848 of record WAAE01024379.1, read on the forward strand.
TACCTTGGGGTCACATGGTCACCTTGCACGGGAGTATCCCCTCCTTCTGGTCAATATCAAATCCATAATGTCCTGGGGCATCTCCAGATAGAAGCCTCCCACTCCCACTCCTACTCCCAAAAAGCCTGTAACACCCCAGAGTAGGAGGGCACCTCTGAGGCCTACAACCAACCCTCCCCAGAATGTCTTGGGGCCACTTGACGAGCTGGAGTGCCACAATGTTTTGGATCCACGGGGCAGCTCTAGCTCTACCATTACCTCCCACAATGTCCTGGTGCCACATGCTAACTCTAAGTCCTCTGTAGCTCTCACCTGTAGACACTGGCTAGGGTGTCATGGACGCCGTAGTAGTGTTTTCCACCCAGGACGTAGAGGTTGTTGCCCACTACAGTTACAGCATGACGGAAGCGTGGGCCATCCGGAAAGTGTCCCAGTGCCCGCCACTCAACCTGCTTCACCAGCCCCACAGCACTGAGGTAGCGGTCTGCAAACCAGAGGTGTCTGCTGGGCTTCCGGGCAGCCAGGTTGCCCTTTACTTTGTCTCCACCACAAACCACCAATACCTCTTGCAAGGAACGTACTCGGCATGGCAGCTGGGCCATGGGGCTGAAACTTGCTACCATGAGCTCGCGGAGGACCTTTGGGTCAGCTACCCCTGCAGTCACAGATGGGACCTTCTTCAGCTCCAGGGCTGACATGAGGGCAAAGCGAACAGATGACAGGATCTCTTTGGCTAGATCCTCCTGGCCTTCTCCATTGGCCACAAGCCACCGAGATGCTGCTTCCAAGGCTTCCAGTTCGTGGAGGACATTGAGACCATCAGAGCGGAGGAGGCGGATGAGAAGGTGTGCAGGAAGATCCAGGAAGGCCGGTGTAACCACCACACAGGGGAAGGTGGCCAAGATGTAGTTCTCTGCTACATGGACCACCTCATCCAATCCATAGGCCACAGCAAAAGCCAGCACGTCAGGGACAGTTTCTGGGGTCAGGCCATGGGTGAAAACATCCAGGCAGAGAGTGAGGAGCCCCCAGGCTTGGTAGCGCAGGGAGGTCTCAGCTGCCTCCAAGACCATGGGCCATGGCCCTGCTACAGCTCCTGTGTAGGCAAAGGAGAGGAGGAGACGCAGTTCGGCTGGGGACAGCCCCGTGACCAGTGGGTCGGCAGGGTCGTGCGTGGCCTCCCGCATGGGGCAGGTGAAAAGGGCCCGGAAGAAGTCACAGGAGCAGCTCAGGGCCAGTCGCTGAACTAGGAGGAAGGAGGAATAATGGTGGGAGGCAGTAGGAGACCTTCTGAACTATGCAGCCCCCAGAACTCAGGTGTCCTGGCCCCGTGCCCATCAAAGCCCCAGCTCTGCCAAAGGGAGCAGCCCTGTGGGCACCTCTAGAGCCTGATTCCCGCCTGGAGCTCCAGTCTTATCATCCCCACCGGAGGACTTGGCTGTCCCAGAGCACCCTGTCCCACTCCTCAGCCCATCATAGGGGACCCCCACCTCCTGCCCACCTGAAATGACCTCGTTCCCTGCCTGGAGCTGGAGGTCACAGCCCACACCATTGGCGTGGAGCTGCTCCATGGCTCTTAGCGTCTCCCATTGCTCCTCCAGGGGCTTGGGGCCTTCTTCCTGGTGGTCAATCTCCAGATGCAAGGCACAGGCAGTCACCAGCCGGGGGGCACCCAGGGCCCGGGCAGCCTCCTCCACCTCTTTCGCCCGGCCATGGGGCACGATTCCTGCGTAGGCAAAGGTGAGCACAGCCCGCCAGCCCCAGAGTGTGGCCCCAGGTGGCAGGGGGACATGGGGTGGAGAATCTTGGTGGAGTTGTCTGGTCCTGCCCTCCAGGAAGCGATGGAAGAAGGAGCTGATGGAAGCCAGGACCACAGCATGGGCCATGTCACCCTCTGGGCCCACAGTCACATCCACCAGCTGTCCTGTGGTGCGGAGTTGGTCAGCCACAGCCAGGAAGCGTCCAGCGTGAGCCCCATCCTGCAGGCTCCACTGGTCTGGGGCCGGCCCCTCTGTAACCCACATCTTGCCTGTGGAAACACATGGAGCAGGGTGTCAGGGTGCTGTCTTCACAGCTGGAGCCTCTGGCCCATGGCAGGAGTACAGGCTGGGGACACGGGGTCTTGCTACTGCCACTGCCACATAGTAAAGCCACTGGATCCACCACCACAGCCTCTACCCCATAGCCAGTGACACTAGGCTCTGCCACTGCTCCATTACTGAATTTGATGCTTCTTGGCAAAACTGCAGCTCCATAGGTGAGAACAACAGCCCATTTCACTACCCCAGAGCTGAGCCTGATCTCCCCAGCTGCCTCATCTTTGAACCCTTAGCATGAAGCTACTGACCCACAGCCAACGCTGCTGCCCCACAGACCTATAGCTCAGGCCACTGTCACCACTCACACCTTCAGTCCTATAGCACACACAACCACGCCCTTCCTCAGCCATTGCCCCACAGCTGAAACTACTGATGGTCCAACAGTGACCAAGCCGCTGGCCCCCAGCAAAGCGCCTGTCACACCTGCTCGGTCCGTGGCAGTGCCTGCTGTGCACTGCCTGTCGTGTGTCATGCTGCCTGTCACACATGGTGATGCATTATCCTGCTAGCTGTATGCAATGTTGCATGTCATGCTCCCCTGCACCACGTACTGTTGAGGTGTGCTGACCCTGATGACACTATTGCCACCCCTTGCTCCCACCGTGTTGCTCGCTGTTTGTGCAGTGTTGCTTGTCCTCACTCAGGTCATACACTTTGCAGCCCAGTGAAGAGCTTGATGTATGCCGTGCCCCTGCATTAGTCTGTGGCCTGTTACGCTGTGCCGTGCACTTGTCCCCCTTACCGCCTGCTGCTGCTCTGCAGAACTCCTGTGACCCCCTAGGAATGTGCCCGGGTAATTATAGACTGGACAGAACACGTGGCCCCAGCCAGGAGCTGGGAGAGGCTCAGGCAGAGGGAGGTCCAAGGCCACAGAGTCCCCGGGCTGGGACAGTGGGTATTCTCTGAGGAATTCTCTGATGACAGGCAGCAGGGCAAGCTGAAGCTGACAGGAGCTTCTGTAAACCCCGTGGTACCCTGGGCAGGTCCTGCTGGGGATCCCTGGCCCCTCAGGCCCCTCTCTAAACCTTGTTCTTCTCCAGAGCCCAGGGTGAAGCAGAGCCCCCTCCCAAGCCCTCAGGTAGGAGACAGACAATAGCCTGCTCCCCCACCTCCATTAGGGGGTGATAGGTCTACCACCACCTGCTGTGCTCCTGAGCTGCAGCCCAGCCCCACTGACTCTCAAAGAGCTGGGGGTCTCAGCTCCAGGATCACATGGGGACATCAGCCCCTTGGCCCAGCCTCAAGTGCCTCTAGGACCACCCTGCAAATACCCAGGACCCCACCAGCCCACACAGAGCACATATCAGAGCAACACAGCCTGCCATGGCTGTGACTGTGTCCCGGTATCACTGTCCCTCCCTCTGCTGTCCTCTGGTACCCCAATCTCCTCATCTCGTCCCCTCCCCTCACACCCCACATTCCCCCCTCCCACGCACCTGCGTCCCCCATGCCCACATTCCCTGTCTCTGTAACTCATGCAACCACCCTCTAATGTCCCATGTCTGTACCGCACTGTTCCCACATGTCCAGTTGAATTCTGTGACCCCAAAGATGTTTTCACATCCTCTACAAGTCCATTTTTCAGCACTTACCTATCCTGATTGTGAGAATTTTTTCTATCTAGTTAGAATTTCCCTATCTTATTATTTCCCATCCTTCACAGCACACCTGAGTCTGTACTTTCTGTAGCCACCAAGTTGTGAAAAAGTGCTATTAGATCTAATCTTGACTTTTTCTCCAGGCAAACTGATCCAGTTTTCACCTCTGTGATTTGTGGATTTGTGCATCCGATGCCTCTATGCTCTCCACCTCCTTAGTGGGTTTGCAGGACACACTTGTTTGTTCATAGAAAACTCAACCAGACATAGCTATAAGCAACCTGCTCCAGTTCTCAGCTGGCGTTCAGGGGTCCCTTCCAGCCTCAGATATTCCTCAATTTCAACCCTGAAGCACTTAGCTCTAGACTTCCAGAAATGCTTTTTGGAGAAAGACCCCAGGCTCCCAAACATCTTGTGGGCAACCCAAGACTTCTTCCCTACCCCACCTTCCCCATCTTCAGCTCAGAGCCAAGCACTTCTTCAGAAGCTCTGGCTCCAGGCCCTCACTGATGGGCTCAGCACAGTGTAATCCTACTCCTTTGTCAAGAAGCCCCACAGGGCCCATTCAACTACAAGGACCTCACTGAAGCCACCGTGTAGTGCTCACACTTGCACACACAATATCGAGACATGGAGGCAAAGTAACCTGTGCACAGAAATGGCAGCTGGACCAGAAGATGCTGCTTCCCCTTCAGCAGCTCCAGCGTTCTGCACCTCAGCCCCAATGCCAGGAAACAGCCGCATGACACCACAATGTTGTGACAACTGCTGATTGGACTGAATCTTTATTACACAATGTCCTAGGTACATACAGCGTTTGGAAGCCAGCTCACAGGGGGGAAAGATGACATTTACAGCTTGGGAGGTCCCGTCAGCCTCCAGCCCTCCTTGTTACCGATCTTCATGAGAGCTGCAGTGATTCCAAACCCCAGACATGCTGTGGTGCCAGTGAGGTAACTGTGAGCTGAAGAAAACACATCAAACCAGAAAAGACCCATTAAGACACAAGTCCTTTGCAATAGATCTTGATAGACTGCCATTTTTCCTAAGTCCTTTGACCATCAGCAACACTGGCCAGAGGAATGGGAAAAGAGGCTTTTTTATAAAGTTGAGTTCTCATGCTTATGGCTTGCAGTTTGAAATATCAATTTCAGTAATCCATTGCTCCATCCCCTTAAGTGGGCAATCTTAAATGGCTCATTTGAGTGACAAATATAACAATCACTGCTTTGAACTCTCATCAGCTCAGCAACTAGGACAAGTAAAGATTAATTCTATTTCACCACAATTACAACTTAAATAAATCCCTCAATTCTTTAGGTTTGAGGATGAATGTCTACAGAAAACAGCTGTGCCAGTATCTGCAGGAGTTGCTTAAGCCTTACAAGGGGCTATAGGAGCAACAGCAGCAGGACGAAGCTTGTCCCACAGACTATGTGAAGAATTTACAAGGCAGACATTAGATTGTACTCGCTGTCTAAAATAAATCACATTTGTTGCCAAGAATACATGGATTTCCACAACTGTATTTTTCCTATCCTGCAATTTTAAGGCATAACTGGCAGTACTGAGTCAGCTATCCTTTCATTCTGTATATCACTTCATGTTCCTTCTGGTGTCTTCCCCTCCTGCAGCCATATTTATTTTAGGAGGCCCATACAATGCCAAAGAAACTGACATGAATAGAGGCTGAGGTGAATCTTTACCAAAGAAGCCTGACATCAACATTCTTTAACATTTTTCCCCAACAGAAAAGTTTCTAAAACCAGCAAGGGCACATTTCAACACAGGCATTGCCCACAGTTACCTCTCACTCCCAGGACAGCTCCTGCTGCACAGCCACCCATGAAATAGTTCAAAGGATCCTCTGGTTCCTCCCGGACTTGAGCACTGAGACAGGTACTTAAGCCAAACACAGCTCCCAGTGTAGCTGTAAACAAGAAGTAAAAAAACCAAAATCCTCAAGGACCAAAGAATTCACATTCAGCATGATTTCAATATTCACAGTGACTACAATGGCAAACAAAGCAAGATCTGTTTCCCATTTCTCAGGCACGTCCTATCCCAGCTGCTACAGTGAGACTCAGCATTCACCCAGTCCCACCCAGCTTCCCTGGGTTTCTCCCCCTGCACCACGTGGGTCCTGCTCAGCTGTGAGCTGGAGCCTCAGAGCACCCAGACCCACTGCTGCTAAACAGCCCTTCCCAACCAGGTGATGAGGCATCCCTGACAGCTGGTGGTACTGGAGGGGAGAAGTGGTGTCTGTGCAGCCACCTCCCCAGCTTTGCCTGGACTCTGCACTATAACTCAGCCCTCAAGTCCCTGTGAAGCCACCTCACAGCACTAAGCAAAGCAACCCCAACGGCTCTGCTCTTCCTGCACACTGCTAGTCCTGGCACTTTCCTCCTCTGCCTGCCTGGGGCTCACAATGATTACCGGATAGCAGAAAAATGAATTGAGTTTGTAAATTTTTTTTTGCAAACGGTCTTTGAAATTGAATTAAGAATTTTGAATTGAACTAAGAAACTACAAAGTAGAAGCATCCTGTCCACTAAATGACACACCTTATTCCATCAGACCCTACACTGATATAATTACAAACTTTGGCAAAGAGCTGTGTCAAGAAAAGTTGGGTTTGTTTCTAATACAAACTCTTGATCTTGAAACGTGAAACTGTCTAGCAGGCACCATCTGCAGATTTCAATTCATCTTTCTTGGGAACAACAAAAACGTCCAGAAGAAAAATTTTAAAACCCTATATAAAACCAGCAGCTCCTGTTAAACCTATGCAGAAAATGAATTATGCTGATGCCAAAATCAACTGAGAAGAGCACTGAAGAAACAAAACCCCCAGATCCAGAATTGCATTTCAACTTTCCTGCTCTCCCTGCTTTGGACCACGGCATCTGAAGGCAAAATACACAGCTTGAGGCCATGAGGTGTGGCCCCTGGACGGCAGACAGGACAAACCCTTCTGAGGTATGAAACTGGTAAGAGGACCCAATATGACTGATTAGGATTAAGGGATTTATTGAAATCACAGATGATTACATGACCCAGTCCTTTTGTAACGACCCCAGCTCATGAGAGGAGATGCCAGATCCTGGTTTAGAGTCGAACTACTCAAAAATGCAAACCTGGACTGACTGTGCCCCAGCTCAGAGCATCAGCACTTGGGGAGAGGCAGAGGTGGCACCAGCCATTGAATCAGACTGGAAAGCAAAAGTCTGCTAAGAGGAAAACTGCATTTGACAAGAGGCAGAGGGAGTTTCAACCATGCAGCCCCTTCAGCTCCCTGCTCTTCTCTTCAGCATCCACTTTCTCTTCCAAAGACAATTCAAGACAACTACATGGTTTCTCCTCGTGTATAGAACATAACTGGAAAAACCCCACGTTTATTCTCCTTTTGCCACCAAAAACACTGCATTGTTCTTTAGCAAATGCAGTTTTTAAATACAATGCCTACATATATTAAGTAAAAACCTAAATTTGCTTACACTATGTTGTTGCCCACAAACTGAGTATTCTAGAAACACGAAAAAAAAACCCCCAACAATTTACTTTTTACTCTAGATTGCAAAAAATATGTTACCTGGCCTGCAAATCAAGGATATGTCTTTCCATTTCAGTGTTCTGGCTCTCGGCTAAACAACGACCCAGGGCCGCGGGAGGAGAGACCCATCGAAACCGTGCAGAGGCAAGGGCAAAACCGAGTGCGCAGCCAGAGCGGGCAGAGGTGAGGCTGGCGCCCCTGCGGTGTGCGGGAGTTCCGCCCTACAGTTACACTGAGAGGGGCCCGGCACTTACCCATCGTGACACTATCCGCCGCCGCCGTCTGCAACGCGGCCAGAGCCGAGCCAGGCCGCTGCAGGATGATGCGATACGCCGCCCCGACCAGGCCTGCAACACAGCACTGCGCGTCATTGCCCGGGCCCCGCTCGGCCCCCCCCCCCGTATGCCCCCTTCCCCGCGGTGCCCACCCGCGGCCGCGCCCACGCGCGTGGCGAGCCAGGTGCGCTGCGGGCACTGCTCGCCCTCGGGCCCGTCCCAATAACCCGCCATGGCGACAAGGGCACGACCCAGGTATCGCGAGAGGACGGCGCGGCCCCTCCCCGCGAGGGAGCGAGGCCACGGATCGTCCCGCGGGCACGCGCGCGGTGAGCGCGGCGGCCCCGCCCCCTCCCCTCCCCTCCGGCGGGGAGGCGGGACCCCGTCAGGGACCCCCGGGCGGAGAGTGTGCTGCGCACGCGCCGCTGGCCGAGCACACCCGTCCCGGCACTGGCCTAAGGGATTTCTACCTCGCGTTCCCAGCTGCCCCATCCGCGGCTCTCAGGCTTTTTGCCTAAACCTGGGGCTCTGACCCTACCGTTTGTGTTTACTGGCTGCTTGCGGGGCGGGGAGACCGGTGTGGTTTTGTTTGGTTGTGGGTGTTTTGCATTTTTGTGGGGGAGGGGTTATTGGGGTTTTTTTGTGGTTTGTGTTTTTGGTGGGTTTCTGAGTTTTTTGGGTTGGTGGTTTTTTTTTGTTTGTTTTTTGTTTTTTTTTTTTTTTTTGGTAGGGTCTACAACTAGTTAATGGCGCTTGAAATATTTTTAATGAATTTTCAAAGATTCTTTTTAAATTCTGTGTCTGTACTGCTGTATGGCCCTGTTTCCTTCTGAAATAATAAATATGCTTTGACACGGGCGGTAGGGATGCTGTATACATTGATTTTTCTAGTTTTTCATAGTACGCTAATAAAAAGACAACTCTCTACTGTGCCTTCTTGGTGATGTACAGAAAATCAGGCAATGAAAAGCCAATGTCTATAAAGGAGAAAGAGGAATCCTTCAACTTCATTCGAATAAAGGGAGAGAGTCCACTAGGCCAGGCGCCCATGGCGTTTTCTTTCTCGATGTTTTGGAGGGCACAACCTCCCTTTGATACTAAACTCCTGCTCGCACGTTGCCCTCTTCCTTTCCCCGTTGGCCGAGTTACTAGGAAGGTACAGCCTTCCCGAACCGCCTACCTTATATTCCCCCTTGAACCTGTCATTTTACCCCGGAGTTCGGAAATTCAGGCTTGGGCAGAGTCCCCCACTTGTCTGTTTCAGGAGTCAGGCTGTCTGGGCTCTGTAACAAACCTGCTGCTTGAAGTTAGTAGACATTAAGACTCATTTCAAAGATGTTAACACCCATACTTTCATCCACCAGATTGGTTTGTAAATCATGAGCACACCATCTTCCCTATCAGTGACATCCCTTCAAGCAAAGCGCTTTCAGTTGTATTCCCGCCTATTGAAATAACTCCCAAGATCTGAGTGAAGTCTACAACTGTATCGTTATGAGCTCAAGCTTTCTCACCCCTCTACCTCTTTTCCCTGTATGTGAAAAGCATGTTAAATACTTGATTTCTGCATTTTCCAGTACGCTGAGTCCCCCCACAGTATCTCTTCTCTGCGACAGGAGCTCTAAACAGCTGGAGTTGGATGCTCCTGCTCCGTTATCCGAAGGAATTTTTTGTAGCGCTGTATCCTGCCGGCTGTGAAGTCGGGGCTTCACGAGCGCCGGCAGCAGGGAAAGGGGAAGGGGCACAGCCAGGGTCCGCCAGTAGCACACTGCAGATGTGCTGGAGTGTGCTCACAACGTGGCAGGCAAATCACCTCCTTTCCAGAGCTGTCTCAGCGCCAGAAGGAGCTGGTGTGGAGTGCATTTACAACAGAGGGCCTTCCACTGTCCCTCGGCTTGGGCACTGCTTCCTCTGAGTGCCAGAGAGCTTGTCGTTCTTACACACAGAATCAATGCCACGATCAGGCTCTCACTGGTGCTTTAATAAAGGAAGCATTTTTCAGAACAGCTTTGCCCCTTCTCCAAAGCTCTTCCTAAGCACATCAGATGAAGGGCTGTATGACCCAGGATGTAGAAAACACTTGCCTGCAGGGTGGCACACACTGCAAATGCTCTCTCTGCCCAATATAAACATACAAAAGCCACTGAATCTTGCACAGGGCAAGACTCTATTAAGTAACAAATAGCTTTCTGGGATCCAAGCAGCTGTTAAAAGCTCTTTGAGGCAGTATCCCATGCAGTAGACTCATAAACCTTCTTCTTCCACCGACAAGAGAGGGGAGACAGAGAATTCACATCTCTTCTGCTTTGCAGCAGGTACAATGCCTGTAGCTGCAAGACTCAGCACCCTGGTGCCTGGTGTGTACAGCCTTCCACTTGCCTCGTGGATGGACTGCAGCTAATCTTGCCACAGTGCTGGTAGGGTTTATTCAGCAGATACACATCCTTGGGCTGCACACCCTCCGCAGGCAGTCAATGCTGTTCAGAGGGCTGTTAAAATAGGAAGGAACAGTTACCTTACTATAAACAGGCAAGTTCCAGGTAAAGCAATGCATAATTAATGTAACATTACTCTTAGAACACTAACTTGGTTCCAAATATTTTTACTGCTGATAAACAAACTTACTGATACAGAATATTAGTTCCCTTAAACAAGGGGAGGGGCTTGCCATCATACTACAAGCTGCAGATAACTGGGGTTCCTTCTATCTCCAAAACCTTTTCAGATACGGTAGAACCATCCATCAGCAAATTGCATTCAAAACATTTCCTCATCCTTCCTATAGGGAGCTTTTTGTAGGGCCTTGTCCAAGAGATCTCCTGTTTGCAGCAGAAGTTCTGCTCTGAATTCTCTGAACAGGAATTTATCTTGTCTGCTAAATGGACTACAGACAGCAAGCTGCTTTTCAGAGGACAGTGCAGCCAGCACATGGATGCTCAGGTACATGTCACCAGCAGTAGGCACCCTGCAGTGGGGGCTCAGTGACACCTCCTGGTCTCTGGAACAGGAGGAGGAAATCAAACATAACATCACCACTTGGCTTTTCCAGTTTCATTAGAAGCTGATGGTAAGCTACCAGAATTCGATCAGAAGTAGTTCACTTAAAATAACCCCACATTTAATTCACAGATAAGCTTGGAAAAGGCATTCACTGCCCATCCATGCAACAGAATTACCAGTGTTCTCAGTGACACATTCAGCTTTTGTATCTTTACAAAAGGAAGAGTTTGGAAAGGAATCCTTGAAAGGAGGAAGCAAAAAGGGAGCTCTGAATGCTATCTTCAAATGAGACTTTTATTTACAGAAATTATCTGTAAGCATTTCTTATGAGATACCTGTACTTTCACCTAGCAGAAAAGAATTAAGACTGACTTTGTCTGATTTAGCAATTCCCTCTTGCACCTGTGTTGGTCTGTGCTGATTTCACAGAAGGGAAAAGAAGAAACCCTTCAAAAAAAAAAAAAAAAAAATCTTTATAACATCCTGTCTGAAAATCTGCTACCCACACAATGGACTACAGTTCAATTTAAGCCAGTCAGTGCACAGAAAGATCAAGTTACACTGGGAAAAAAAGCACACAGTGAAAAGTCAGTTTAATGAAATCTTGTATGACAAATTATGGCAAGTATCATAACTGGAACGTCTAAAACTAGAGCCTATTATGGGAAACATGGTAAAATTTGAAATACGTAACATTTCTGGAAAGTAAATCATTTTCCACACTCACTAGGAGAGCAAGAGACCAGCTGAACTGCAGAATAGGACATGTTAGGAACAGTCATTTAATGGCAGTAATACCCAAGCAATGGCATCAGTTAATAGTTCACGGAACAGAGAGGAACAATTACAAAGTTGAAGGGTTTTTATTCCTGCAGGCTTCTAATAATCTGGTCACCTCCCACCCTAGTTCTAGGGCAGGACGGCTGAGGACTCATTTATTTAGATAATTTCCTGCCCTGTCTTCTCTAAAGCAATGCATCATGCACTGGGAACTGGACTACAGAAAAATGTTGTAATTACAACATTCTCTTACCTTAATGTTTGTATTTCCTGCGCGTGTATTTTTTTTCATTTTATGGATAAGAGGCTTACTTCTGGTTTCAGTGACATCACCATTCTAGCAATATTTTCACAGAATCACAGAGCATGCTGAGTTGGAAGGGACCCATCAGGATCATGAAGTCCAGCTCCTGGCCCTGCACAGGGCACCCCAACAATCCCACCCTATGACTGAGAGCACTGTCCAGATGCTTGAACTCAGGCTTGGTGCTATGACCACTACCCTGAGGAGCCTGTTCCGTGTCTAAAATCACCCTCTCGGTGAAAAACTTCCTGATAGCCAAGCTAAACCTCCCCTGACTCAGCTGTTTCCTCAGGCTCTGTCATTGGTCACAAGAGTGTAGAGGAGGTTTAAGAATCCCCTCATGAGGAGGCTGAAGACTGCATTGAGGTCTCCTCTCAGTCCCCCCTTCTCAAGAGTGTAGAGGAGGTTTAAGAATCCCCTCATGAGGAGGCTGAAGACTGCATTGAGGTCTCCTCTCAGTCCCCCCTTCTCCAGGCTGAACAAACCAAGTGCCCTCAGCAGCTTCCCCTCTAGACCCTTCCTCATCCTTGTGGCCCTTTTTTGGACACTCTCCATTAGCTTCATGTCTTTTTTATACTGTGGTGCCCAAAACTGCCCCCAGAACTCAAGATGAGGCTGCCCCAATGCAGAGCAGAGAGACACAATCCCCTCCCACTCATCTGGCTGTGCCTGATATCCCCATAGAACATAGCTGGCCCTCCTGGTTACCAAAATACACTGTTGAGTCATCAGCAAGCATGTTCAACTCTACTACACTCTTCCGTTTGTTTTTTTTTCCACTTTGAAACTTGAAAGGCTGTGCCTGTGTGGGTCAGCAGCCACACAGGCTATACAGGAATTGTCAATACCACACTTAAGTTAACAAGAGGCCTAAGGGGAAAGATGGAGCTGGAGCATGATCAAGGGGAAGACTGCTGTAAGACAGCAGAGCTGGTCACCATTACCCTCCCCTCAAACAGCTGCTGCTTGGAAACACAACGCAGAGCTCAAGGTGATTTGTTTGCTTGCTTGCTGACACAGATTTTAATGTAATTCCCACGTACATTTTGATATGACAGTCTTACATAGATCTTTTGAGACACATGGGCATTATCTGGTTTTGCCTGTCACTGGTTTAGTATGGCTTAAAGCAGAGAGCTAAGTCAGGGTTTTGCTTTGCCCTAACTGTATCTTGGTAGGCAGGGCCTGAACTCAAGCCATGGCCAATTCTGCTGGGATGCACAATTCTATCAGGCTGCACAGGAACATTTCTGCCTTCACTACAAACATTTATGCAAAGCTTCTAGCTAAAAATAAAATCTGCATCAGTAACTAGTTGCTGAATTTTTTAGAAAGCTGTAGGTGACTTTGTACCACCAAACCCCAAAGCAAGCATGCTTATTCAATTTCTCTGAATCTTCATGCACCAACAATTGCATTTTAGGTAAAACCCTTCAAAGTGAGACTCAGCATGGACCCCATAGAGCCTGGGACCAGGAAATAATGCCTGTTTTCCCAGAAGTAGACCGTGCTGTCCGAAGATACCTTATTAATTTTCCTTATGAACAAGCTGCTGACAAACAGCTTTATGGCGCAAGGGTGTTTGAAAAGAGTAGTTTAAATCTGAGTATCTCAACAATGTAAAAAGATCCCAGATCCAAAATGCAGATCGCTTACTTGAAAGACCGCAGACCTTGTGATGCAGAAACAATTGTGTGGTGAGTACTAAGGAACCTGCCATGTTCTTTTTGAAGCATGGCAAGAGTAGGGGGTGCAGCAACTGGTCTGTTCATTGGTAAAAACCCCTGTAACTCTAAGGTGGGAAAAAGAAAAACAAAATGCAAGAATGCATGAGCAGACAATCCAGAGAGATCAAGATGCAGTGGCACAGCTTATCATTAGCCCTTTTCAATTGCCAGAAAAGTAAACACATGCTGGCTATGAGGAGAAGTAAAAGCACTCTCTGCCCTAACAGCATCAGTCTGATGGTTAACAACAGAAAACAGGGGAAGACTTGTTCTTGACTGCCAGTGAGAAGTGTGTTTCATTAAAACAGAGGCAATAAGGACTGTTTTGCTATTTGAATATTCAATTTCAAAGTTGATTTTGTGCTATAACCGGGGTTTGTTTTCAATTCATGCTACACCAAATGCCTCTTCCTCTTTCATTTTCTTTTAGGTGATGCATTTTAGATCCCTAACCTACAAAGGAGCAAGCATACAAGTCAGAAATTATCTATCAGCAAACTATTTGTAAAGGAAATAGAACAATTTGGGGAATTTATAGTGAAAGTGACCTGGTGACCTACCAAATTCCAACCTTGCTGGACAAGAACATACCATATGTTTCAATAAGAAAATAAAACTCAACTTTTACGCAAAAGGCTCAAATGATTAAAAAACACCCAAAGCAAAAAAAAGGTGAGTTATGGTTACAGTAGAAGTACTTTAGAATTACACACAGAAAACCACATTCTTGCTTTTATTTGTGGTAGAACAGAATACAATAACCTTCAGCCCAAACTACTCAAGGCTGGCAGTATTACCTTTTTCTTCATGCTGCAAGACTTCAGGAAATGGAACGGGGACAGGAAGGGTTAGAAGTTAAATTTTGTATTTAAGGCCATTAATTCAGCAAGATTTTTAAACATGTCCTCAACTTTAAGCATGAAGAGTTGCATTGACTTCAGTATGATTATTCACACACAGTCAGGCAAGTGCTTAATGGCTTGTTGAATCAAGCCATTAAATGAGAGCTGCTTTATTATACAGATTTATTTTAATGGCTGGCAGAGCTCATTACATGAGCCTATTTCATTCTTCCAAGGGCTAACAGCTGTTCTGTCTTTAACTTTTCTGAAGGTGTAACCTGTATGCCTCCCGCACTTTACTGTAGCCACAGAAACATAAAATTTTCTAAGAAAAATTGTATGCAACATCTATTATATATAGTGGCTTAGCTCTCCCTTAAATAGTAACAGAAAAGAACAGTACAAAACAATAGTTTCACTTTTTCAACACACAAGAGCATCTTATTGAAAAACTAAAATAAAAAAGTCTCACCACAATATAAATCCCCAAAACATAGTAAGGAAATGGGAAGAAAAAAGGAGTTAGCAAAAGTCCTGCAGACTTTAAAATCTCTTATTATCGCATTATAAAAGCTTTTCTGGTGAACCACAATGTTTTGTTTCTTTCTGTTTACAAACCCACTAGACAGCAAACAATGGTGTCCACATCCACAACTATGTTGGGATTAAAAGGTAAAAACATAACCTGCCCCATCTGCAGTCCAAAAAAAAGGAACCCAAAAGGGCAGCCAGTGAGCATAGGAGCTGGTGAAGACCGGATTTCCCTGTGTAAAGGGGAGTAGGGGTTATAAAAGCAGAATTCGAGTTGGAACCGTGTTGAAAAGTTCTATCTTGGAGACCTGCAAGACATGAACTACTGAATAAACAGCCAAAAGGTCCCAATGAAAAGCTGTGACAAGCTGTAACGTGCCATTTTAATTACAAGGAAGAGGGGAAATGGTTGGAGGTGGTTGCATTTTGTGTTTTTGTTGTTTTGGGGTTGGATTGTTTTGTTTTGTTTTGGCTCATCAATATGATGAGCTTTCAACGTCCCAAACCACATTCAGGTAGTTTCCAAGTCTGCTTTTTTTGTATGGAATCTACTGATCCAGACCAAAAACCCAAACAAACAGAACAGAGATACACAGTTCTTAAGTCCTGGAGCTTTCAATACCGCCTGAAATAATCGCTGGCCTGGGGTATCCAGAGATGCCTACAAGATGGTGTTCACAGCAGTCTTGCAAGCAGATAGGCTCACATCTGCTATGTGCTGCCAATGTTCTGCCCATCATCTTCATCATTAGGACCTGAAACGATAAAAGTAGTTCTTGGTCATAAGAAATATCTTTTGTTTCTTGCCTTGCAGTAAGAGAGCCATCCCAAGCAGCCTACAGAAGTCTCAGATTCAGGTGTTCAGTGAGAGATGAGAACTGTAGAATTCCTCCTCCCCTGCCTTGCATATGCCTTCTCCAGACTAAGATCTGTCTACTGTAGAATTTTATGTTCTTGACTAATCTGGTTGAGGAATCCCAGCAGCATCTCAAAACCTAAAAGCTCAGTTTCCAACAAATGACGTCCAAGTTGAGAGTACAAAAGGAAGCCTTCCTCAAACTGGTGACTAGTATTTTTCTTAAATTATGGTCTCCTCATGCACAATAAAAAATTACACTCCTTCAATGCCCCTTTGTCAACCTTCTGCTTTCCAGACAGCTCTCTACTGAAAGGTCTGGATGCTGACTACTGATCCTGAGTCATCTCAGGTTTTATGTCCAACTCTTGGCCATGATGAAGGCAAAAATGAAACTCAGAACCACCCTTAGAAATTCTGTAAATGATAAAAAGCACAGAAAACCTCTGCTAAACTGTGGCATGTAACTTAGGGGCAGCAGAGGGGCCTTTTACCAGTTTGGAGAAGAAGCAAGAAGTAGTTGCATTCAAAAAGGAAATCCATGCAATAGTCCTCCATAGACATACACAAAGAGCACGGTCTGC
Organism: Nicator chloris; assembly: GCA_013400495.1. Classification (NCBI taxonomy): domain Eukaryota; kingdom Metazoa; phylum Chordata; class Aves; order Passeriformes; family Pycnonotidae; genus Nicator; species Nicator chloris. The sequence continues at coordinate 51,997 of WAAE01024379.1, forward strand.
CTTAAATTACACAGAAAAATGCACAGAAAACAGGAAACACCATTGTCTTTCTTACTTACCACTTCCAGCTGATCCTGAAGGTGCAATGACATCATCATCACTGTCTTCCTCATTTGACTGCGTTACCTCTGGCTCAGGTGCTACATTCTTGACTTCTTGCTCTTGTTCCACTCTACTGCGCAAGGCCAAGATCCGATGGTGCAATGCAGCATACAACTGCCCTGTATCTTTAGAGCTTGCCTGCATTTTTTATTATTCAGAAATAAGAAAAAGGTGCATGGAATTATAACACAGTAAAACACTGCTGACATAATACACACAGTCATGCCAAATTTCACAATATACTTTTTCGTTTTCTCAGGAAGTGTTTTCAAGCCAGTCGAAATGGGCTGTGGTACACACAGCAGGACATCAGATATACAGAACTGTGGTGGTGAGAGTATATTCCTCCTTTCAACTTTCTCTGGCTAACATACCAGGTACTTGCTGATCTCATATAGCCCTCTTCACACAGAAATCACACAGCTTTCCTGACACCTCTCAAAAGCTCATATTAAAAAGACCTTCAATTAAAATCTTGCAGATTTTTGCTGGCCTGTCAATAATTGAACTTCACACATTAGTTAATAGTAATCAAGCCAATTATTTAATGAGGCACTGGCATAAAATTTCAATATAAGATATAATGAGAAAACTCAATGGACAGTCAGGCACGTAATTATTCTAAATATTTTTGAACAGTCTCTGTTTCAGAGGGAAGCGTTTTTGACAACCTGTCGAATTCTTTCATAAAAAATAGTTTCCATCTGCCCCTTCTAACACTTGAATCTGTCACCTCTGTATCTGCAAAATTCCCTTGCAATGAGGTGTAAGGAAAAGATAATTCCAAACAAGATGCTTTTTATCAATACTTAAATCAAGAGTGAATAACCTGATGACAGATTAACTCAAAACCTTCAAATCTAGAAAAATCTTGAGAAAAAACTTATCCAATAATTTCACTTCTTTTTCTTCATCAATGCATATTTGGTATCTTTAAGTTCCATTCTGAGACTCCAGATCCCAGCCCTACAAACCTAATGTCACAGGGAAAGCTGAGCATTTGTGGATGCTCTCAATTTCTGACCCCTACGAGCACTAATTCTTTTGCAACACTTTGTGTAGAATCAGTGTAAATCAAAAGAATGCTTTCAGACCTCTCCAAATCTGTAAGCGCTTTAGCAGGCACTAGGGAATGACCTTTCTTCCTTGCTGACTATATGATCAGATTCTGAGGGTTTTAGTAATTCTGACTGGCATTGCCATTCCCCATTTAGCAAGCACAGAAATCGCTTTCACTATCCTGTTACTGCTTTAATACTCTGCATCAAAAGAAAATTGAAGTTAAAATGTGTAACTCTTAATACTAATATGCTGTTCGTGACAGTTTTAGTGTTTCCTTTTCAGTGGACACCTTTCCACCCTCCCGCACTACAGACAATGACAGCTTTCCTGTGCTGAAAGTTCCAGCAGTTCTAATTTTGGTTAAACTATTGCATAAAATTTATGAAATTATCACTATTTTTCTTAAATCAGAAAATAATCTGCATTAAACACTATAGTTAGAGTCTCAGTATGTGTGGAACAGATCCCAGGACTCCATGGGCGATGCTTTGGATAACCCGGCTTCCTAGGGCAGCCTTTGATGTAACATTTGTTCATAACTAGCAAGACTTTTTAGACAAGCAAATCTGCCAAGTGCCTTATCTTTGGGGCAAGGGTGATGTTAAGACAGTGTACAGTGCAAAGAAAAACAGGAATGCTACCTCAACTACAGTTCAAGGAAGCACCAACTTTAGTAGGATGGTTAAGACATAAAAAACTGTACTCACTGATATAAGAAAAACTTTAACTCCTTGGTCCTCTNATATTAAAAAGACCTTCAATTAAAATCTTGCAGATTTTTGCTGGCCTGTCAATAATTGAACTTCACACATTAGTTAATAGTAATCAAGCCAATTATTTAATGAGGCACTGGCATAAAATTTCAATATAAGATATAATGAGAAAACTCAATGGACAGTCAGGCACGTAATTATTCTAAATATTTTTGAACAGTCTCTGTTTCAGAGGGAAGCGTTTTTGACAACCTGTCGAATTCTTTCATAAAAAATAGTTTCCATCTGCCCCTTCTAACACTTGAATCTGTCACCTCTGTATCTGCAAAATTCCCTTGCAATGAGGTGTAAGGAAAAGATAATTCCAAACAAGATGCTTTTTATCAATACTTAAATCAAGAGTGAATAACCTGATGACAGATTAACTCAAAACCTTCAAATCTAGAAAAATCTTGAGAAAAAACTTATCCAATAATTTCACTTCTTTTTCTTCATCAATGCATATTTGGTATCTTTAAGTTCCATTCTGAGACTCCAGATCCCAGCCCTACAAACCTAATGTCACAGGGAAAGCTGAGCATTTGTGGATGCTCTCAATTTCTGACCCCTACG
>WAAE01024380.1:0-49332 GCA_013400495.1 Nicator chloris
GGGATTTCCATGGGAGTAATTTTTGCATGTTTTGGCCCTTTTCACTGCCCCTCATTTCATCTCAGTACATTTGGTTGTAGTTGCTCCATTTCAAGCTTTCTGTTTTTTTCAATTTCATTTTTGATTGACTATATCTCCTTTCCAGAGCGCTTGTTCCACTCTGTCCTCCAAGCTGCAAGATTTCATTCCCTTTCCTGAAAGGAGGATTTCAATGAGGATCCAATGGGCAAGCTTGGGTCCATATTCATGCACTTCATGTCATCTCTTTCACTTTTCTTTTTTTCACTTTTTATCAGGTTCATTTTTTTTTTTGAAATTTCCTCTCTTCTCTTTCTCTTCTTTTTTTTCACCTTTCTTTACTGATTTTAGGCTTTTCAGGTGCAATAGTATTCACAACTTTTGGTGCTTTTCACTTCATTTCATTTCACCCAAGTACATTTCATGATTTTCAGTCTATTTCACATTTTCTGTTTCTTTCCATTTCATTTTTGATTGACTATATCTCCTTTCCAGTATGTTTTTTCAACTTGAATATTGAAGTCTTGTGATTAGAACAGAGTTTTATACAAAATTATTCTTATTGGATATTATAATATCTGTTAATAAATGGAAATATATTTATATAAATTATACAGAAGAAATGAAATTTTTAAAGACCCCTGACCCTGAGCTGCATATGTTGTGAAAATCAAGAGAATTTTTAGGGTTACATGAAGTGCAGGATTATGGACTGAAGCTTTCCCAATCGATTCTCATTTAAAATCCAAGATTTCATTTCTGATCCGTTTTAAATTACCTAGGTAAAAACCCCTTATCCCTTTACCGTGTCTGTCTCTTAATTTTCTAATTCCAAGAAAAGGCATCACTTTTTGGCATCTTTACATACTCTTGTGTGATGCAAAGGAAATTCTTAATGAGATGAAGCTGTGTTAGAGCAGATGTGTACCACAAGAAAAGACAAACTGAATTAATTATCGTTTAAATTAAGCATCTTATGGCCAGTGCTCCATATTAATTCTTTTTCAGGCCATCAAATGCTTTAATATGTGTTTTGTTTGTCTTCATTATAATGTATACAGTATGGAATGGGAATCACATCAAAACTATGAGTGACATAGACCTATTTAATAAGGAATTGTCTATTTTTATATTGAAATGTCAATAGCATGAGCAATCAGAGTGAAACTCAAAGGAATGCAGGAAGAAGGTAAGTACTTTTTTCTCCAATTGGGAGTGTATTAGTTGATATAACTATCTATATTTTAAGTGTTTCCTTCTACTGGTCAATGATGCAACCTGTTCAGAGGTAGCCAATGTAAAGCAGAAGTATGGATAAAATGGCCTTTGCACTGTTCGTCCCAAGCTATTTGCACATCTGCAGAGTTACTCAAAGGAGGCCAGTCATTTGGCCCTTTAGTACCCTGAGTACATTATCCCATGAGTCCTCCAATCCATGAAAGAAAAGTGGAGAAGAACAAAAAGAGGAGGGGCCCACTCAGGTCTTCCTGGAGATCAGGATCAATAAATCTTTAGTACAAGCCTCAAGAACCTTGTGGAAACTTCAAAGATCAGAGGAGCATTGCTTTATTTATGTTCACAAACAGCCTTTTATGAGGGTGATTCAGTCAATACACCAATTACTAACATAAACATAGGTGGTCTTCACCTAGCACTAGCTGTTCTTGTGTTGCACTGACACCTCATGCCCTTGTAAGACAGCAGGTCTTCTACACTTCCTGGAATGGATCTGACATTGGTTTATTCTGAGGGGCTGCCAATGTGCTTCTGACAACATAAATATTTTATGGGCAGTGTTATGAATCAAAGCTGGTTTTTCACTGGCATACTTAGTTTTTGTTTCACCAAAAGCAGCTGATAGTTATGTTCTGCTCTCTACCTAATGTTGTAGTAAGGTGGGAATCTTATTTCCTTAAATTTTGAGTGTTTCAGTATATTATGTCAGTGGGGGTATGGATTTCCTTACAAAGGCTCATGTGTTCTAATTAGCGTGTTGCAATTGATCACATTTCAGGATTCCTATTTCCCTTTTGTTTCTCATTTTTTGTTTGTCAGAAAACCAATTAAGTGGGACGCAATTTCAGAGGAAGAGGATTCAGAGCAGAAATCATACCATTCTCCTTCAATCTCAGCTAGGCAGAGAGAAAAATCAGGCTACTTGAAGAGTCCAAGTCCTTTCATGGCTCAAGTATAATTAAAAACAAAACAAAAAAAAAATCAACAAACCCCTCCTTGTTCTTGCTTAACATCCCCCGATTCAGATTCTGCTTCCCTTTCTAGTTTGTGTGGTGGAACCACATGTTGGCAAGGGTGCCATTTATTACTGTAGCCTTCTGACAGTAGACACAGGATACTCCTGGTCTTCAGACTCTGAGTTTCTTAACAAGCCAGCAGCTGCAGGGAGGACTAGGATGTGGGAGGATCAGTACGATGACTGTAAAGTTCAGTCTTGCACAGCAATGGAGATGGTGTGGACAATGGAAAGATAAGTGCAAAAGAGAGCAGGAGGAGGATGCAAGGCACAGATGCTGCTTCCTCAGTCTGATTGGAACATAGGCTAAGTTCTTGGCTCTGGAAGATGCAGGAGTACATCTGAATCTCACTCTGGTTCGTCAAAAGATCCCCATTGTGGCCTCTGGACAATGCTTTGAAAATGAGACTCAAGTTTGTTCAGTGTTAACCATAGTCCACAAAAATCATAGTTATGACAGCTAAAATTACCTCTGTTCATTTTAATTCTACTTAATGTTCAACTAGGGAAGCTCAGGATTGCCACCACAGGCTGCAGTCTGGTCTGTAACTCCCACGTCATTTGAGCTTCACTCAACTTGTAGTGTTTAACAGATGCTGCTCCTTTAATTTCTAGCCAGGTTTCTGAAGAGACTTTCCTTTCCTTACAAATTCCCACGCAGAGACAAGGAAAGTATATTGAGAGGTAGAAACCCTTCTTCCAAAAGAAAAGATCTTACAGTCAGAGTAGCAGAAAGCTGATACATATAATGCATGCTTACTGTCCTTGAGGATGGAGAGACCCATGGTTTGCTGAGTGCCATATATAATAATCCAAATACTGTGCTTATTTTTGCCAATTATTGAGATGTTTTGCTGTGGCAGGGTTTGTGAAGTTTTGAATTGTACCCCCAACCATAAGCACTGCACTTAGACCTTTCAAAAATGCAGTGGCAATACTTAGGAGTATATTTTTTTATCCATTTAGTGAGTACCAAAAGCCTCACTTGTTGTTGATAGGACTTTGAGTAGTGCATTGACCTCAGTCTTTCTTGGTGGACCATTCAGCTTAATAGCACTTCTCAAGCTGACCTACTTTGAAGATGAGCCTCCAGGGGTAAGACACATTGGACTTAATTTTAGAAGTCTGCTAACTCAGTGTCAAAGTCTAAACCAGTCACCCTAAGCTTCCTAGCAGAGAAATGGGTGATTCCAGAGGATTTTATCTGGCCTATTTCAGGATTAAGGGAACCACTACCTAGAGTTGCCTGTTTTTCTTCTTTTTGGTGTAAAGGGAGCCTTCAATGACAGGTTTTAGACATAATTGTTAGACTTCTCAATGCCTGAAATAAGAACTTAAACTCTGTCTTGGATATCAGCATGATCATTGAAATATAGAAGCTTAGAGAACATGGAAGTAATAAAGTAGAACTATCAAGATAAATTTTATTTTTTTAATTAACAAATAGTGGAAAGACTTTGTTTAAAAACCCTTTAAGGTAAACTTGATCCTTTTTTTTAAAAGGCAGATTTTCAGTGGCTTTTCCTTGTTAATGAGTAACCAATCTCTGCTCCAACAGGGCCATTAACAAATCACTTTTTACCAGTTATTTTTTTGCAAGAAGGTGATTAAGTTTCTTAAAAACTTTAAATAGAGTTTCCAGTGCTTACCTAAATTGCTCAGCCATAAATTTCTGCTCAGGGAATCTAAGTACTGATTTGACATTCTGTGAAACTGAGGTGGCAGAAACCTCCAGATATGAGTAATGAAAACATTTTGTGAGAGATGATGTTAGAGGGAACAGATCTGTCACTGATACATGAAAAACTTTAAATAATCAAAGGGTTTTTTAGATCCTTTTCTCTCTGCTGGATGTTTCCACACCCTCACCTTCTCTAAGTTCTAATAAACTGTTCCTGTCAACAAGTGACACAGGGTAAAATTTTCATGTGGGTAGAGAGAGAGAAGGATGATCAAATCTTTCCAGCTTTCTTTTTCAGACTGATTTTTGCTTGTACTAACCTGGCAAAATCAACAACAAAGCTTCGAATGTCCAGGTGCACCCTATAAAGGTTAGAATGTCTCCTTGTTTCCTGGGTTTAACAAATAGTTGCCAGGGACCACATACTCAAAAGTAAGATGGTGTATTGGTTCAGCTTTTAGTAATATTTGTATTCTAAATTAAAACTCACTGGAATCAAAGAAAGAACTAGTGTTTCATAGATACTAATAGGATTTTCTTGTATTTGTTTTGATGATTTGCTACATTGCTTTCAAATAACATTTTATATAAAAAGTAAAATAGCTGAGCATGTTTAAACCTCCTTGTTTCTCCAATTAAAATAATTTGAGGTATCTCAATTGTTTCCTCTTAATACCCTTGTCCTAGGATGACTTTGTGATGCTTGTATCCCCAAATTGTCTGCCCTGTTTGTGTAGATATTCTGTTCTGTACCTTTAAGGCCAGAGCAAAGAGGGAAGGAGCACGCAGTTTGTTTGGAGGAACTGCTCTGACTCCTCCACATTCCTTTTTCCCTTGCTCGGACGGTGCTGTCTTTGGACAGACGGACGGAGTTTTTTTCCTTTCTCCTTTTTCCTTTTTAATTGGTTTTTGGCTAATTAAAGCAGGAAAGTTCTTGGACAGAGTCTTTGCCTTTTCATTGGGACTGAAAATCTGCCCTGGACTGAGAGGACCAGAGAGGCACCTGCGGCCCACCGGGGCCTGGCCCCCCCCCGAGAGAGACTGAGGGAGAGCTGAGCACACCCACGGCAAGGACACTTTCATTCTGTCCATCCCTTTTGGAGAGGCGAGAGGTTTTATTGCTTCATATTATTCAATTGTTAATGCTTGTGGGTTTTTGTTTGTTAAATAAATAGTTTTTTCCATTTTTCTCAGAGGAATTTTATTCCCGAACCAACTGAGAGGGAGGGGCTGTTTTGGGCTTACTTCCCAGGAGATTCTATTTGGAAGTTTCCTCCCAAATTTGCCCTAAACCAGGACAACCCTGTTTGTAACTGGTGCGACAGAGGTACAGCTAACAGTCAGCAATCTTCTGTCCACAAACAGAAAAGCTAATGATTCACACATGCTGTTTTGGGAAATTCTCCTTTATGTAAACATAGCTCCTAAAGTTTTAGTTCACATAGTACGGATTTGTATTTTGCTGAAGAGTGCCAGCTTTTTTTGTGCTATTCCCTTTTCCCCCTCCTACTCTAAATAACATCATTAAGAAACAGAAAAGCAGTAGCAAGTATTTGTTATGGTGTTTTAGTGCCTTACAGTACACTATCAAAGCATCTTTGGTGCTTTACAATACAACAGGAAAAAGAATAAAGGAGTAAAATTTTTTTAATATTTTTATGCATTCTTCTGTATATGTAGTCATTTTCTAGCCCCTTAGGACAGAACTAACTTATCAAAAAGTGGATTAATTAATGTTTGTGCAGCATTTTGAAGAGTCAAAATACCTTACAAGATACAAGTACTGTTAACAAAAGATTTGAACACTTGCAATAGTATGGGGATCCTCTGAGTTAAATACAACACAGAAAATGACATGACCTGATAGACAAATTAAAACCTGAATATGAAAATGTCAGAAGGTCCATAGGTGATGCAGGTATTTTGCTATTCTTAGTGTTGCAGGCTGAGCACACATTCTGCTTAATTTTTCACTAAGACATAGTTGCAGACAGTTAAGCTTTTCTTCTAGACCCAGGGTGATATCTGAGTATCCATGATGGACAAACACAAATAATATAATTTTTCTTTCTCCCCTCAATCCCTAGAGAAATGTTCATCATTGAGCTGCTTGATTACCTCTTATGTTTTTTTGCACTGACATGGCTCTGTATCTTGGTAAGGCCTGTGCTGTTGAACCTCAGCTTATATGGAGTTCCAAACACACCAGCTTGACACAACCATTAAGTAGCCACACTTTCAGGCTCTCAGAGCTTAGTCATAGAATAAACCCTGCCAGGAGATTATGTTTCTACAAGACATCCAAGACTGAAGAATGGGTTTCTTGCCCTTTCTCAGTACTGGGGGCATCTGTTCATGAATCTTCAGAACTCATCCTGGCCATCATGAAAAAATTGGTTGTCTTTGTCCAAAGGTGGTTGGAATTCCTTTCTGTGATAAAACAAATAGGATTTTAACAAAATGTCTTCAATTTACTTTTGGGTGAAAAGCATTTTTAAATTTTGTTCGGTTTTGGGATTCCTTCAGTGGAAATCCAGGCATAGCTGCATTCCTAGAATAGTTGTTTACTGTGTGATGTAATCTGGAAAAAATAATTCCGTGGAAATTAAAGTAAGAAGTATTCATCCACTACTCCCTTCCTTGACCAGTTTCCCATAGATTATATCTTCCTAGTGATTGTATTTTATTTGATGGTTTTTGTCATCAAACTTTGAGACTTCAAGAGAATAAATTGGAATAAAACACTCCATTGCATTTATAGGAAGTGAATGGTCTTTCCTACACACCTTTACTGGGCATTTCTAGTTCCCCAAAGTACCAGCTCTCCAATGCACAGCTGGCTGAACTGTTCCATAGCGGCTGCCTTGTCAGTCCCAAAGATGACATAAAAGGGAGGGAGAAACAGTTTTCCAAGACATCAGGGTGGGGGACATCTCCCCCTCCTCCCTCTCTCTCACACACACTTTTTCTTGCTTTTAGAATAGTTTAAAAGAACAGAAAGATGAGAAACTATTATCTAATCTCTTTTGCAGTGATCTGACCTCTACAATAAGGATACTGACAACACAAGTTTTTCTCAAGGCGTTTTAAGTCTGTAGGCAGAAAACATTCTAGAAATGCAATGGATTATTGCTAAGTATTGTTGTTGCTGTTCCTAATGTCAGCCTTTCAGCCTAAGCACTGCACTTTAAGGCTATGTCAGAGAATAACCACAAACTAGGGAACAAAGGGAAGGGAGATTAAGAGCTCAGACATGCAGAACCTGCTTCTCTTAGCAGCTGTGCCTCAGCCCCTGGACCAGTAGTCAGGTTGGATATAAATGGCAAGTTTCCCAGTCTTGAGGGCTTCAATTGATGGTCTGTTCTTTGGAGCACTGTCTTCCTAGGGCAGAAAAGAATTGGAAGGTAAACAATTAGATGGCTGCACTGCACAGGGCTGTGTGCTCTGATTAGGAGATTCTGCCTGACACAGAGGGATGTCAGTGCCTGCAGTGGTATCTGCTCCTGTCACTATCTGCGTGCGGCAGGTGACACTATGGAGGATGAAGCTCGGCTGAGCTGCCTACAGAGTTAAAGGGAGGTGGCAAGGGAAAGGGGAAAAGAGGAAGATAGGGCTGACAACTGTAACTAACCCTTCAGTGCCTAAAGGAGGAGAAGAGCGGTAGGATGCCTGGATGCAGAGTTGGAGTGTCACAGTGCAGCTACTGCAGCTGGATCAGTCCTAAGACAAAAATAGCTACTTATACCCTGTGTCACCGCTACCATTGCTTAGAAATCTCTGACAGTCTGACAATGCAACCAGGCCTTTGCCTTCTCTGCTGAGCTGAAGGAGCACCCCACAGTCACCAGAGTTACAAAGCTACTTAAGGAAACCACCATCCTGTTCCACATCCCCATGGTCACCCTACCACCACCATTGCTCTCTGAGGAGGGGAGAAAAAGCAGATATATTCTGTGGGGAGCCAGACCTAGACAAAGGGAAGCACAGCTGCTTTAGGAAGCTTCTTAATGGATTCTCTAACAGCACACCTAGCACAAAGCAATATTTACTGGTAGCCACCTAACTGCTGGTAGGCACTGAAGGCACTTTGTGTGGGAGAGGTACACAGGCATTTCAGATACTGTCAACATATTGTAAGATATGTTGGAGAATGGCTATGTCCCTTGGGCATGGGAAGAGAGAAATCAAGGAAGGAAGGAGAGAAGGAAAGATGGATCTTGTAGAGCATTGTCTTTAGGACTTCAGTCATAGGCAAAAGAAATGGAATTATATTGAGCCAAGTAAATCGAGATTTAAGTTAAAGTAACATAATTAATGTTGATTCACATAGACCAATGGTAAGGAATTCTTGTCAAACTAACCTAATACATACTTTTTTTGTGATGCTAGAATTTTGTCTGCTGGAGGTAATTATATTTGCATTGGCTTCTCTGAGGCATTTGATTTGATGGTATACAACCTTATAATTAAACATGAAAACAGGAGAAAATCAGCACAATGGATGTTAAATGGAGTAAATGCTGGGTAATTACCGTTTAAATAAGTGAATGAGAAGTCATCACTAAGCAAGTGGCATACACAGGATCCTGAGTGGATCTGTTCTCAGGCTTTAAAGTGCTTTCTATCACTGCAACATTTTAACTCTTGTGAAATGAACATTACCTCCTACTAATTACACCTGTAGCTGATCTGAAGATTACAGAGCAGATAATAATGAAAGAGATGGAAAGGTGAGATCGGGCGGTATTAACTTACTGGCAAATTAGCTGGAAGAAAAACATTCTGTTTTTAATAGGTGTGGTTGTGATAACTTAATATGTAAGAAAACAGAAAGCAAACCACAATTATCAGATGGTATCAGGACAGTTGGGAGATGGAGATGAGGACTAACTTGAATATTTAGGGCTGGACTGCCAAGTGGCCTGAAAGAATAAAAGTGGGGAAAGGTATCTAAATAAGAATATAGTCCATGACATTCCTAGAAAATCTGAAAATTATCTGCATTTATTTTACAAGTATATTTAAGAACTCATACATACACATTCCCAAACACAGATGGACGCGACAAAATCAATGAAGTGAAGAAATCAGGAAAAAGACAGGTCAAACACACATTTCAAGGCTTGTTTTATATTCCATTTAAATTCTCAGTTAAACTGCTGAAATCATGAAGATTTCCCCCAGCCCCCCAGATATCTTGACAATCACATGTTTAAAAGGTGTTGGGATGCCCTAGTTAATATCTCTTTAGTTCTTTTATCACTATTAGAATACTCAGAGCAGTTCATTTGCATAAAAAGAAATCAAAAATGGACATGAGAATATCACAAGGACTAGAAAACATATAGGGAAAGACTCAGGGGCCTTAGTGAATTTAGCTTATTGAAGCAAATTTAAGTTTTGATTTGGTAACATATGGGCTGATCGATGGAAATGTTGATCAACCAGGGCTGTTAATATAGCTGTCTATAATATAGCAATGGAACATTTAGCTTATGTCAATTCAAACTAGACAAGAGACAGAATTAGTTATTGGTGCAGGGCAAATGATGGAATATATTACCAAGGGTTATGGGTAAATTTCCCAACTATGAGGATTTTTCAGTCAGTATGGGGTGGCTTTCTAAAACATGTTCTCTTGTTGATCTGTTAGTCAGATCTGAAATGGCAGTTAGTTTAATTGAAATTCTGTGAACTGAATATTAAAGGAATACCTTGTGTAATGTCATTTGAATACCACAAAAGCTGCCTAGGCCTCTGTTGAGCAAGTGGCTTCTAAACCTGAGTGAACATAAGTGACGGTCAGTGCCTTCAAGAGACACAACCAGACCCACAACAGCACAGGCAGAGCTGGAATCCTTGTCATCCAGAACTGCAGTGTCTTTGTTTTGGTCCATTATATCTCAGCTGTACATTTACTGTCAGTGTTTCCTAACCTAAGGACTTAAGGCAGCCCTGTTTTAAACATCATTGCCAGCTACTGCAGTGGGAACTGAGCTGGGTATTGAAGCAACAAAAGGCAACTTCCATTTATGCCACATTTCTTCTTTTCTAATAAATGTTATGTCTCTTTATTGCACCTAGAATTTCAAACACCTGTCTCTTTCAGCTTTCCTAAGACTCTACCAAACTATGTATAAAAATAATAACCTCATAAAGCAAACACAACATGAAGAAGTAGTAAAGAATTACAAAAATGAATGTCATAAAAAGTTAAACTAATCCCCTGAGCAGAAGAGGACTTCATTTTTCAAATGTATGTCTGACTACGCTAAAGAATTTGCAGTTTTAAATCCCTTCCTGGCAGTCACTTTGCCAACAGACAATAAAGCTACGATCTAAAACTGCATTAATCTTCTGCAAAAGGCAACACAGAGCTTTCAGAGTGCTTTTAAAATCCTCTTTTTTCTTGTAGTAGCAGCTACTCCATGAGGGGGGGAAAAAACCTGCAATTAAAACTTTCAATTATCAGGATGAGGCCAATAAACCTTTTTTTCTTCCTCCTACCCCATCACATCTTCCCCTTTACCCTGATGTCTGAAGGCCTACATGCATACTTGTTCATCCTTCTCGTTACTTGAGCTATGTAATGCATCTGAAAGTCTTCCAGACCCAGCACAGCTCTCCCCACTCATGTGCCCACTCAGGACAAGGAATGTCTGTCCGTGCAATAGATGTATCTCTGTTCAGTTTGTTTATGCTTTATCTTCTGTTTTCCTATACCCTGAATAATCTGGTCTAGTGAAAGGTGTCCCTGCCCAAGACACGGAGGTTGGAACTAGATGATCTCTGATGTCCCTTCCAACCTAAGCCATTCTCTGATTCTATGATTCTTTCTTTTTATTTGCTGAAGTCTCTGAAAAAAGGGCTTATGTTGCTTTTGTGTATGAGCAAAAGGCTCCTTGTCTCTCTCCTCCTATATACTATCAGAAACTTGTAAATGTCCTGCAAATACCTGAATATAACAGTAGGGAGGTGTTTAAAAAGAATAGGGAAAGAAAAAGAAACAAAAGGAAAAAGCGGTAATATACCAGGGGAAATATTCGAGATAGGAAGGAACATTTTTGACTGGGTGCTATTAAGGTTTAGGAGCCTCTATGTTCCCCCCTGTGGTGTCCTACATGTGACTGAGGTGTAGGACTGTCACACTTACTGTTTAAGGATTCAGAAGCCTGTCTGGAAGTCTATATTCTCTGCTTGTCGTTATTGCAGCTGCTGACTGCCTTACAGGCTGTAACGTACCTATCCTCACTCAGAACAGCTCTGTGAGTTAGATAGGACTCCTGCCACTCCTTTTTATCCCCCCAGAGCCAAAATCAGTCTTGTAGAGTTAGAAAAAGTTTGAAGATGAAGAGAAGCTCATTTTGCCTTTCAGTAATTACATTTTTGGTACCTTCTCCCTATTACTTGCTCTACTCTCCATCATTTTCAACAGCCCCTTGATCTGAAACACAAGGAAGAGGCCATCTTGCCTGGGGTCAGACAAAATCCTGCTTCACTAGGCTGAATATTAGGATGACGTTAAAAAAATACAAGATGATTAATCAAGATGTCCAATTCTCTTAAGCCTCCTGGAGGTGGTGTACTGGCAAGGCAGCATTAATAGATCTTTGACAAGCCTCTCTTGAGTATGATTTTTAATTTTTCTGGAAAAAAAAGCAAGAGCAACAAACCCAGTGGTTTTCTAAGGTAATTACTATCTGACGATACTTAACCCTGTTTCCTTCCAAGCATCACTGCTTTCTCCTTATGTATGCACTGAGGACATATAAAGTAACAGTCAGATGGAAAGCTACAGAACAAAAAAAAGTGTATCCAAAATTTACCCCTGAAATCCAAAGAACTGTTGCCTTGTGATGTCCCATAGTAGGAGTGACCAAAAGGCATTGAGACTTGTTAAATATTCAGTATCACTATAAAGTTCTTGGAAAATAACCAGTTCAGTTCCCTAGCTTTCAGAGTATGAGTGCCCAGCCACTTCAGCAGGGTAGTGTCTTTGCAGAAGTCTCACTCTGCTGCCACTAAAATATGCTAAGTCATCAGTTTTTTGTGAAAATTCAGGCAACGATGGCGACTGTTTCCCTTGGGTGTTTATAGTAAATTAGACAAGTAATGGCAACATACGGAACCTTATAGATGGCAAAGAAAAGGTGAAAAGGCAATTCCTACTATCTGGTTTATCAAGCCATGAAGGAGATATGTCTGCACTTGTTGCTGGGCAGGATGGGAGGAAGACGCCCTGATTCTTTAGTAAAAAGAGACTTTTACATTTTTGTAAGTTAGGGCACTTGCTCCTTTAAAGGTAATTCACTAAAGCAACTTTAATTTTTTTTCCATGTATAAGGAAAAAAACAGAGGGTTTCCAGATTTTCCTCTTTAGCATGATCTTTTACTACAATGCTCTTACTGTTATGCTTTATTAGTAGATTGGAGGCCAGGGGAGCTCATTTATACAGCTTATACAGACAGATCTGGACTTCCATCTGTGCTGATTGAAAAAGCAGAAATGTGATACAGTAATGTGCTTTGGTATGAATTCCCTTGACTGTATTCATGGATCAATGAGCCCTGCAGAGACACAGAGCTAAGCACTGAGATGATCTGGGCCAGCCTATCAAACTAAATCCGGAGGTGAGCTGAAAGGTGATGTGATGCTACGTGGATGTGTCACTATCTAGGCAAGCATCTTCTCGTTGGTTTCCTTTAGAAACATCTACTTCCAATGCAGTCCCAAAAGCCTAGAAATCTGGAAAATTGAACTGGGCTTAATAGAATGGTATGGTCTCCTTTCAGTCATATTGTTTAAATCCCTCGTATATATATTCAATTTAATAAAAATTTCCTTGAAATATAAAACAGACAGAAATAATTTACACATTGCCATTCTGAGGGTGGGAGAGGGGGGACTGTTGGAAGAGAAGATAACACATTAGTATCTCAATGGGTGTCTAAAGTCAAAAGGAGGTAGGAAAGAAAAGAAGGCAACTTATTTTTTCATATCTAATAAATGACTTCTGTGCTAAATGCACTTGTTAGACAAAGTACATTTTGTAATTACATTTGGAAAATCAAAATAAAGCAGTGAAGTTTTGCCTGGTTTGCAGAGAAAACAGCAAATCCCTGAATATTCCTTCATCCCTTAGGTTAGCTTGACAGAGAAGGCTTAGGAAATAGTGCTGTATCTCAAGCTTGCAAAGTAGCCAGAGAAAAGAAACAAGTAGTGTCTGATAAGGCTTTTCATTAAAGCTGTTTAACGTGCTTGTAGTTACATTGTGCTAGAAAACTGGTGAGGAAGGCTGAATGCACAGTAGTGGTGGAGGACCATCCAAACTTCTGTGTATGCAATACTTGCAAAAAAAATCAGAAGTCTGATAAATAAAGTGCATGTTTTAGTGCAATCCTATAAAGCTATACCTATAAAGAATGTTCTTTTTAATGGGTAGAAACATTCTGGAGAATAACTAAGATGCTTGCTTAACAACCAATAATTTAGTATTAGAAGATTATGGTTGTGATTTCTGAGGCTGAAAAAGCATTTTGGTTTAAACAGGCAAATTGGCCACTGCAGGGAAATACTGCTTTTTCCCCAGAACAGTTTCTGGGCAAAGCTCTAAATGATGCAATAACATGTTTTATCTTTGCTTTAGTATTTGTATAGCTTCAGTATAGTCTTACCGGAACAGCTGATCTGTCTTTACAACTCTCTCTGAGGTGGTGAAATAATATTTGTTCAGATGTATAAATGGAGATGAGACACAGATGCACCAGAGATCCAAAAAAGGAACTTCACCGTTACAATCCCACAGCCTACACTGCCTACAATATTTGTACTTGGAAGGTTCAAATGCCTAACTTTACACTGGGAACCTGGGGAGAATTACAGACATCAGATGGGATAACTAAAACATTCAGAATGCAACCATCAGTTGAGAGGACATGCGACACTAAAGCTGGCCCCTAGAAAAATGCTGAGCAGAGAGGAGTACTATAAACCACATAACCACACAGGATTCAAAAAATTATTTTCTGTGAGGATATCACTTGTATTTTCTTAAAAAGGTGTAGTCCTACTCTAATTCAAAATATCCAGATGTTGGATCTGAGTTTGTTTCATCTCAGTGTGTAAATGTCCTGCTTACCATGCTTCAGACTGTGCGGAGAATAACTTAAAATATAGTAGGACGGTGACAGTAAAGATTATAGAGTAATATATAGCTAAGATTTTGGAGAAATCTGTTTGCCATGGAGAAGTTCCAAGCCTTCTTCAAAGAGTACCTATTTTATTGAGGAACTACTTCTTTAGGTGTGGGAAGTAAAATCTGATTCTGTGCAGATTTGTCTTAAAACTTAGGAATTTCTGCACATAGGATGAAAGAGAAATACAAGCACCAGTCTTGTAGAAGTTTGCAGAACTGCAGTGCTGAATAAAAACATCGAAGTCTTCATCCTAATGATGCTTTTATGGTCCTGGAAATCCAGATTAAGACAGGAACATAAACCATGCCTGTGAATACTGGGGCTAGCACTACAATGATGACTAAATATTACAGTTTTTCAGCTTAATCCTGCATGTGCCTGGGCACTTTTTGGCCCTATACAGCGTCTCAGCTACACATCATCTTACTTACACATCATTCCGCTCTGCTGAGTTGATGATTTTGAAATAAGTTTAGCAACAAGGCTATTAATATATGTAAGTATTAACAGGATTGGGCTGAGAACTGTCAAAGTAAAAACCCGACTAATACTCTAAACCGGACAGATGGATATGATATGGTTTTGGCAGACTTTTGCATTTCCTCCTCACACAAGTCACAACCGCTTATAAAACAGAGGTTTATTGCAGTATTCATTTACATGATTTATTTTTTCCTATGGTTAGAGTTTATAACTCATTTGCTTCATTTCCTGTCAGTATTTTCTTCCCTCTATTTTTTCCCAAGTTGTTTATATATGTACATATATTCCTTTACATAAATAAATATAAATGTTCTATCCCAAATACTTATGTTTTCCCATGAACAGTTTATGCTCTTTCTCTGCTATCAAAATCTTTAGATAAAAATTAGAAAGATATTAAATCTTAGCTGATCTGGTTGCATTCTGTCATGAAGATTGCATTCTGTCATATTACGCTATGTTAAATATTGTCACCAAAGAATCATAAGAGCAGGTAAAGACAGAATGTGTAGTATTTACTGCATACTTACATTATAAATCTGGGAAGAAATATTAGACAGAGTAGAGAGTAGATAAAAACAGATCAAAGATAAATTTGTTCTTCTTCTTGTTTTTATTTTTTTTATTATTTGATATACAGGAGGATCATGGCATGGGGCCATTCCTTCATTATAATTACCTTTTCCTGATTATAGATCTGGGGTGATCCCACATGACTTAGGGTATCCTCTCCCTGTTGGTGTACTTGGTATCCCTACTGGTATACTTCACACTAAACCAACATGGGAACTGATCCAGTAGTGCTAATGCAAATTTAGAAATTTTTTGGATGTCATCTTCAGTCACCTGAATAAATCCTACAGAATTTACAGTAAACGATCTTGATTTTGTTGAACTATGTAGCTGTAAGTTATTATTCGTTTGCAGACAACTCCACTCAATTTCTACAGGAAATAATGATTTCACCATTTTGACTTTGGTCATACACATCTACAAATGGATGGAGTCATCAGCTAGAATTTGTCCCTGTTGATCAGCAGTAGCAGAACAATTCAACAAATCCTTTAAGGAAGGATTTTAAAAACATGTTTTAGTAGATTTGGTTAGAGGAAAGAACTGTGAGCCAGGTATCTTTATTGCTGTCCTCGGTCTCAGCTGAAGTCAATAAAAGGCCTCCCATTAATCTCCCTGGGAAATGGATCTGGCCCTACATGTCTTCCTGTGCGCTTAGAAAAGCTGTTTCTTGCACAGTGATTCCTGCCTTTTGGATGAGATGAAACGAAGAGATGTCAAGGTACTTTCCTCCACTTTGGAATCTGCAGTAAACTAAGCGCCTGCAAATTTTGCTTCAATGCAAACACTTTCCTGTAAACTGAATACATTGATGAAAACAGCCATGCAAGCAACTTAATGGCATTGATGCTGAATGTCAGCTTTAAAAAATCACCTGTAAAAGTTCCTTCCATTTGCATCTGGTTCTGATTAATTAAAGTAAAAATGAGACTGACCCACAGAAGCAGCTGTAGTTTTTGGCAGTACTGTTTGTCATTAAAAAACAGTTCCACATCCCTTCCATATTTTAAAGCACCAGATGACTTAGTTTCTTGCCTCTGCTTTTAGAAACACATCGATATATTTAAAATACCTATGTATACTCAAAAATATAAATTTTTTCTAATACACGAGAATTCAGCAATAATAGAAAACATGCTCCTTCCTCTTCAGAGAAATCTGTGAGTATGGAGACGTGCTAGTGACCCCATTTCCTTTGCACTGGTGACCCCAGACAAAAACAGGATGCTGTGGAAAAACTTGAATTGCCATATTCTACCTCTCCTGAAGAGAAACAACATCAGTTTTCAAAACTGTCTTTATTGTGCAGCAAAAGCAGAACAATAGATGAAGTACTAGCCCCACAGTACTGCCATGTGAATAACCAATTTTTCAATTTTCTGGCAGTTCTGAATTTATTTTATGTTAACCTGTAAAGTAATTTGTCATACAGAGTACTCAGCTAGCTAAAAGCAAGAGGAAAAACAATTCCAGTACTGAATAATGCATTTCTTCAAAACATTTGGTATTTCTTTATATAGCTTAAATAAATGTTTTAAAGAAATGTGAATTTTTAAAAGTTAATTTTGGAAATTTTTAAAGCCATGTTTTGGGGCTTTTTCAGGCTAGGTAAGATTTTTAACCAATTGGTTTATACCATGTTTGTCCATCAAAACGTAGAAAAAAAAGATTTTACTGGGAAAAAATTCTTATACCATCCACAGGATAATCAAGCAGTTTTAGTTACAGGACTGAATCTTCATCAGAGCTGATCACATAAGTGCCCCTCTCAAAACATCTGTGATTACAAAGCTCATAACATATCCAGTGTCCTTTTCAGTATTCCATAATTAGGCCATATAATATTCCCATAACTACAAGAATTGCTAACATCAGAATAGACCGGGTCTTCAGTGCAGGCTGTCTTTACACATCTGGGATCTTCTCATATGTTTGAAAAAATGAATTAAAAAAAGAAGAAGGAATCAGTGTCAAGAGATCTTCCAGCTTTGCATGATTCACTAAGAGTACTAGATATTCCCACTGCAAATGGCTCAAAGGCTGTATATGGGGAATTGTGCTGTCTCCAGCTTTGTGGCATTAAACAGAGAAAAGTAGCTTTGTGATTCAGCTTATTTGGTAATCCTTTCTTAATTATGGGAGTATATATGAATCTAAAATGAAAGGCTGTACTCCTATAACTTCCCTGTTTTCTGTCTACGCGTTCCTCTTTAGTCAACGAAATATGAAGAGTGGGATACATCTCACCTGATCTCACAAGAGTAAAAAAAGAGCTATTCAAAGCTAGTCTCCGTGGGCTTCCTTTATAATTAATAGAAAGACATAGATGCCTTCACAGAAAGGTTCATTTCAGATGAATTGTTCTGATGCCTACATTAGGATGAGATGAATAGTCTTCTGAAGGTTCCTCTATTTTTCCATTGACTTAAAAGGGATCCTAGTGTGACTTGGATGCCTGAGGTAAGTGAGATTAATCCTACCTTGAACCAAAAGGGACAATACGGTTTGGTTTCTATAAATGCAGTTAGACTTAAACAAGACTAAGGAAATTTCCATTACAGATCAATAATTTCCAACACTACATATTTTCTGAAGAATACGTTTACAAAAATGTGCTTAAAGTATTTCTTAGTATCCATTATAGATCAGAAAATAAGAGAACAGGACTTTCCCACCCTGTCCTCAACAGGATGCTTTTGAACATCTACATTTACATTTTGCTTGACTGACTGAGCCAATTACTAGTATGCATAAAAGCAGCGCTGAACTCCAAGGGAAGTAGGATATTCCAAAAAGAATGTCCCTAACTTCTATAAAAGGAAAAATGATGATTTTATTGATACACTTTTGTAGTCAGACTAGGATGCCAGGGTGAACGAGTGAATACCATTTTTGAAATGCTATGCATGTATCCTGACCTGGGAAGTACCTAACAATGGATGCAATTACCTTTTCTGTGATGGCATATCATTAGTTTTCACTTAATTGTCACCTGAGTCACTCGACAAAGATTTATTTGATGTTTAATACTAGAAGCCAAGCTCTGAAATACTTGTGAATTAGAAAGAACTGTACCTTTCCAGGGACAAGAACTGCTGGATCTCAATGCCAAGGTTTAATCACACATAGATTTACAGTGTATTGCTGTTTCTAAGAGATGGTGAAGTAGCTAAGTGTGTACTTCTGAGTAGAAATGGCAAACAAAGAATGAATCCCCAAGCTGTCTTTCTTCAGAGACAGTGGGAGAGGGGAAACAGGATATATATGCTGCCAGAAGAGCTAAAATAAATACAAACTGATAATTATACTGTAGGCAGATTGACATTTTTTATAGTCACAATGTATATATTAGCAAAATAGAAATGCAATGTTGTTGATGCAGTTGAGGTCTCCCTCATTGTTCCAGCCTCTCCCAGGAGCTGGGGTCAGCAGTAAGGACATGGAGCACATGAAGTATGGCTGGCCACAGCAAGACCCAGATGCTAAGCTAGGGATGATATCTTTTCAGTAGCTGCATCTGGCTCGTTGGCAGGCTCTACAGGCGGATCTGCTGGCAGGCCTGGATTTGCCTCTGGGTCTGTCATCTGTCATGTTGTTACGCTGTTGATGGGCTGTCTCTGCTGCCTTGCCCTCCCAGGCTGCATTTGCCTTTCAACCACTTTTGCTGCTGAGGATTATGTACTGTTCCAGCATTTGGGGACAAGGGGATGGCAGTACATTGCTAAGACGTGTAGTTCAGAGAGCAAGATCAGGACAGCATTGTCAGAGTCAGAAATATGCTCGGCACATGCTCATTAATGCATGTTTTAAAAAACAGCCCTGCAGGTTTGGAATTCACTTGCAGGCTATTTGTTATGCTTTGCTGCTAGTTAGTAATTCAGGGCTCCGGTGACTCATGCACCTTTGTTTTTAATTATGACACTTTCATTTCAGGATATACCTGATGATGACATACACAATTGTTGATTAGCAAAGCAGAAGCCTTAATGAGCAGGGGGTAGCTTAGTGAGCTGGCTGTAAAAATAATATGAAATGTATCATTGATTTCTCCATTCTCTGCTGCATGGTGCATAATAACTTGGAGAAAACCAGTTAAAATAAAATATTAATGGCCTAGCAGTACTGGGAAAACAGCTCACTGTTAACATGCTCAGTAGCAAAAGAAAATTACAGGTTTCATTGTGTATGCTGCACCATCTGCCTACACAGAGAGCTGAAGCCATAGGCTCTCCCGGGGGAAATAGCTGCGGATAAGTTATTCAATTAGAACGGTATTATTGGCCAGCTACCTTAGAGA
Source organism: Nicator chloris (assembly GCA_013400495.1). Taxonomy (NCBI): domain Eukaryota; kingdom Metazoa; phylum Chordata; class Aves; order Passeriformes; family Pycnonotidae; genus Nicator; species Nicator chloris. The sequence goes on from WAAE01024380.1 coordinate 19,501, forward strand.
ATTGGGTTGATGATGTTGTGATTATCCTGCTCCACATTCCTTCATGTCCCAGACAGGCTGCATCGCTTTGCAACTTCCTTAAGTGCTCACTCAATTGTACAGTAGGTGAGCAATTGAAACAGGGAATATCAGGGACGCCTGAAAGAAAATCAATTTTGAATGAACCTAGCCACAGCCTACATATTCTGAGTCATATTGTATTTTTGCGGACTTCAGTGCAGTAAGTGACAGAACCGGCAGCGGGAGGAAAGAGAATTTCATTGTGTGCATTTAACCTGTGGCTGGGCACCAGATTTCATATGGTAGGTTACAAAATAGTACAATGCTTCTTCAAGTGTGACATTCTTATTAGTGACACAAAGCTTTCAGAGAGTACTGCCAGACATGTTTTAAGAAACTGCTCTGGCCCTTTGTCAACAAAGTTCCAAAATGTTTTTTTCTCTTCTTTGAATGTTGGGGATTTTTTTATTCTTGTGCAAAACAGATCAGATCATGGCCTGATCTCTATCTCGCAATTCCATTTTTTTTTGCTGACCTCCTGCTCAAATTAATGACATCTGAGAAGCATCTTATTCTCCAGATAGAACTCACTCTCACTGTGCTATATGCATAGGAACATAGAAAGCGGCTTCTATTTTTTTTTTTAATAAGCAATGCTGCACTTAAAATTTAGGTTTTTAAAAAAAGTATATATTATAAATCTTCATCCTTTTTCATCACCTAGTCTCATCAGGGACAGCCCTGATCTGCTTTCATCAACAATGGGATTTTGAGACAGGCAGGACTTGCTGCATCATTTGTTGTGATATCTTGTATCACACAGGCTGTAGAAATTTTTAATATCATTAAATTAATTGGTGCCCCTTTTAAATAAGCAGCAAAGGTTTATGATCTTACCACTAAGACTCAAAAAATCATTTTTTTAAGGAATTGTTTCTATGTTCAAAACTGTAGTCATATTTCTTCCCTAGTCTGTCAGGCACTGATGCAATCTGGAAAATCTAACAGGGAATGCTACAAGGGGAATTCTTGAGAGAGGCACATTTTTCAACTGTGCTTTAATCAGAGCTGAGCTCTCCTGGAAAGGTGACTTATGCCTGCTCTGAGTTCACATCACTATCAGTAATCTTTTCCTCGTTCCTCAAAGCTGTATGTCCTGTTAAACAAAGATGTACATCGTCCACAAGGCTCACAGGAGGGAGGAATTTGTGAGGTGACAAATGAGGTCATCGGCTTTGCAGCTGAAGAGTCCCCAGACGAGTTCAGAAAGGTGCAATCTCTGAAAACAGCAGTGATGCAGCGTGACCGATAACACCAAGTTGGTTCATTTCCTTGCCATTTATTTTTCATTGGATGTAATGCGTGCAGGTTGGCAGCGGGGAGGTACCCTGCCTGGTCACCTTGTCCTTGTTGCAGTGCTTTGCTCAGGGAGAGAGAAAACATAGTCAGCCATCCCAAATGCCCAGAGCAAGGCAGGCCTGGAAGGGAGAAAAGGGAGGACTCCCAAGCTCTGGGAGCTCTTGTGCTTTAGGAAAATTTGAATCATGATAGTGACTTCTTTGTAAAGTGCCTTGAAGGGACAGGACAAAAACCAACGTCTAGGAATGAAGTAATAATATTTATTCATATCTGCTTGCATCAACCATTTTGAACCATTTTCTGCAAATCCTCTTCATGCTGCACCTTACATGACTTATCTCCCAGCTCCCATCCTCCCTTTTGTCTGAACATCTGGTACCTCCAGAGGGCATCTGCTGACTAGGGTGGCTTGCACCAGTACATCTGTGTGACTTGTAGACAGTGGGACAGTGGCTTTGAGCTTCATGCTTGCAGGGCACCGACACATAAAGCATGAATATGGATGAAGTGCTGCTGCACCATGTGTGCTCAAGCTGCTAATGATAAATCAGATAATAATGGCAGTCCTACATTCAGCGAGAACATCCAGTTTCCCCCATGTGCAGCCTCACTGATTGAGTCTGGAAAAGGCAGAATTCATCTATCAGCACCTTGTAGGGCCATAAAATACATTGACTTTTTAACTTCTTCCACTCCACAGAACCACATTTTTGCACACAGACTACAACATGGAAATTATTATGGGAGTCCTGGGATATGCAAACCACTGACTGAATGGAGTGCCATTTCCTTTTATACTACCAGTGGAGAAAATTGTGCCGTCTAAATCCACATGCTCAACAGCTGATCAATGTGAGGCTACTAGCTTGGTCTTCATTCAGAGCTTTCCTGTCCATTTGCACACCTGTGGTCTATTTAGCTGTAGCATATGTGAGCTGCCTGAGCAGAGAAACCTGGAAGCACAGCCCTGGATCTGGCTGGAGCAAAATGGGTGGCTGCACACCATACCTGTTCATGTAGTGCCTGTTAGTGTGACACTATCATTCAGACATAGCTGGATCTTTCTGGACAGGCTATCCTTCAGGAAGATGGTTACTTTCTGCAGGCTGCCTGTGAAACCTGTGAGATGAGCAGACCCACAGGCACCCTGCTCTGCCTGCTCTGCCCCTTGCTCCTGGGGTCACCTTCCCTCACACCAAGGGGTTGTGCTGTCCAGTCACAAGCAGTGACCATGCAAGTGACACAAAACACAACCAGGCCCCAGGCAGTGGAGTGTGCATCTTTAGAGTTGATTGAAATGTTTCAGCCAGCTTGAGTGGGTGCCTGATTATGCTGTCTCCTGGAGATGGCTTCCCAGAAGTATGGGACTTTCCTTGGATCACAAATGGGAAGGACAAGTTGGGTCTGCAAGACAACTCATTGAAAGCTGTGGGTTTGAATTTCAGTTTGCTGAATACTTGTCTAAGTTTCAAGTACTGAGTGTGAGAATTGATTATCTTTACTGTCTAAAGAAGAGCTTAGGGGTTCAGCAAGAAATCATGATGAAGGCACAAAAAAAAAAAAGAGCAAGCATAAACTACAAATCTTGGGTTCAGTGAAGTGAAGAAAGAGGTAAATGCTTGGTTATATAGATGTTAAATTGTTTGTTTCTTGGTTTGTTTTTGTTTGTGTTTTTTGTTTTGTTTTGGGGGTTTTGGGGTGTTTTTTTTTGTTTGTTTGGGTTTTTTGTTTTGTTGTTTTTTTTTGTTTTTTGTTTTTGTTTTTGTTTTTGTTTTTTTGTTCTGGCTTCCCTCATCCAGGCATGAAAAACTCTGAACTTCCCCATTGGCCTGGCTACATGGACTTCCTGAAGAGGCCTGACCCTAGGAGGACTTGGAGAAGGAAAACCATGTTCCTAGTACCAATGCTAACAAATAGCTGGTTGTACTAACTCCAGAATTTTTCCATGGCATTGTCAGGCAAACCAAGCCAATCTGCTCACATGGTCCTGAACTTGCCGGTGCTGGAGTGAGCTGTGTCAAAAAGCTGGGACAAGCCACCTGTGTCTAAGGAAAAGGTAAGGCTTGAAGATCCTTGAACAGGTCTGTGGCTCACCTCCTCTTCTCAAGCGACTCTGATTGTAAATGCAGGCACAGGTGGGTAAAGCTCAATCTGCCCCTTGTTGCACTTCTACCTTTGTTCAAACTGGCAGCTAAAATGGCCAAGCTCCCAACACAAACTACTAAGCCTCTATTTGAGCACATATTATATTTTTTATCTTTACTGTGTTCATTTCCAGAGTAGGAAAAATTCCAAACTAAACAAGAGAGATTTGGGGGTGTTTTTGTAGATTCACTTCCTGAAAGATTGCTTTGCACCTGAGGTTCTGACAAAAAATAATGATATCAACTATTTTAAAAGAAGCAGTGTTTGACAAGAAACATATTATAACTTAGATCTCTGTAACCACTTATTTATGTTACAGTCAAAAGACATCTTCAAAGTTACTGAAACAATTCTTTACAGGCTCTGAGAAGAAACTAGATGTCCCTACTGGACAGTATCTTCAGCAGCTTGTCATCTGGGATGTGTATTTACTATTCTAACAGAAGCAGGCAAGGGGGTATGAAGTGCAAAGCAAATGGTACCTCTCCAAAGTGTGTCTTTTATTTAATTGTTTTAAAATCCTATTTTAGCAATGTTATATTAATCTAAATTTTCTGCTTGGAGAAATTCCAGGGCTGTCTAATGTTAGTGGAGAACAAGGAGAGTTTTTGTTCACATCTGCCTTTGAGAATTTTACAATAGTGGATATTTGTGTTGTTTCATTTTTGTACATAGTTCCCCCTCAGGGAGAATTCTGTATCTGGAAGCACATGTTAATTTAACCCTTGAGTAGAGCTGCAGCAAAAATGGTTTGTGTTTCCCCCTTTGGGAAACCAGTGGTGATGGTGAAGAAACAAGCTGTCAAAGACTGAGAGTTTACTGTTGTTTCGGTCACCTGCTTATTTCAATTGTGAAATATTATATTGGTGCATATACAATTTACCAACAGAAGCACATCCTAACATATAAGTTTAAAAATCCACTTGTTATTGTGTGACTGAGATAAGCAGGATGTTGAAGAGATGGGTATACCAACACTGCCACAGAAATGTAAATTCGTCTTGTCACAAATGTCAGAAGTGTTCCGTTTTTTAAGATCCTCCATTTTTTAAATAGGCTCTACAACTGACACAAAAGGAAGTAAAAGGGAGCATGCCAGAGGACTGTCAAGAAATTACATTGGTTTCCCAGGGAAAAGCACTGAAAAGGTTAGTTTAAAGGGAGAAAAAGAAAAAATAAGAATCAGAACACAAGGTTTTTTTTTAATTTGTAATGTCTGCTCAGCATGGGAGAGAAAGGATAAGATTTAAGCTGATGAAAAAACTATTCTCTCATCATTTCCTACTGGCCAAATATCTTCCTAATGGTTGTTGCAAACACAGCTAATTGTGTCAGCAGTGGGAACCTATATTTAAAGAATAAATCTTGATCTTTAAATGCCAGCAGGATGAATAGGGAGAGAGCTAATGGTAGATACACTTTTCATGATTGTTTTTGCTGTAACATGTTGGATGTGAGTGGTAGTTTACAAAGCAGTCAGGAGGAAGATATCTGCCAGCCTTGAGCCCAGTTCATAGTTCTTCCTGATGTCCAGCTGACTCCACAGAACCCAAGAATTGCACCAGGTGGGGCTCCCTCAGGATTAGGGACAGACTAATGCCTGAAAAAGAGATGTTTGTTCTTGGACAAGGTATTAAAAGAAAGACATTTTAGAAACCTGTAAAACGTTCCTACAACTCAGGCATCATTCGTGTCATTGAAGACCATGTCATTTGTGCTGGATAGATAATGGTGGAGAGGTTGTTGTAATGCAGCCAGGTAACAGCTGGGCTGGACAACGTACACAGGGCACATACTTTCATTGGAAAGCCTGGGTTCATTGAGCCTATGTTTTAGATAAATGCCTTTCTACCCAAGACCACCACATTCCTTGCAGTCAGAACGGAACAATCTGAAGATGCAGAAAATACAGCATGTTCAATGTCCAGCTTTGCTCTGACTCTGTCTTCCACCTCAGGCAGATATGCCCCAAGTATGTGTACTGTGCAACATCATTCAATCATAATGTTGGCAATGTGGTAATGTAAACCAGATCTGGCATGCACAAATGTCTTAAAAGCTCAAGGCCCTGCCTCCAAAAACCATCCACACACAGCAGGAGGTAATTTCTTTGCACCCACTTCCAAGCCCACTTCAGCTGACACTTCCTCCCTAGCCCATTCTCTCTTCCTTTCTCATCATGGTCAGGTTATCAACACTTACAGGTCTCTACATCCTTGGTAACTTATCAGCATCTTCTTGTGCAAAGCTTTTCTACTAAACAGTTCACATTCCCAAGTAGCTTTCCACGCTATTTTCTTGGGTGGTGACATGAGCCACTGCTCAGAGAATCACCTGTTCCTTAGGCTTCCTGTGTAGTTTTGATGATTCAAAACAAAACCCTTTCTAAAGGGAAATTATTGGTTACCAAAACCAACCAGCATCAGCACTGAGTTTTGAGCTTTTTCTCAATCAGCCATTCTGTGGGCCACCAATGTAAACAAAATGTTTTGCAAGAAAATTATCAACTTAGAGCAGAAAGCAGGACTGTATCTGTACATGAGGAAAATGTTTCACACCTGAGCAGAAAGAATGCATGACAGCAAATTAACTTCAGTTGTTTTTCACACCGTAGATCATTTGTTCTGCTCGAAAATGAGAAATTGTTGTTGTCTGTATCAGACAAATGAGACGTTTCCAATTCTAAGTCTCCTAAAAGTTTATTCCTGCTGTACCAAGAAGTTAGTGTCAGTATGAGATATCTACCTTAAATATTCAAATAACATTGGCTTTTAGTATGCCAAAACAAGGAAAATAGGGTGATACTTAGCATCTGGATCTAAGTTGTAGTAGTGACAAGAAATATATTTTCATTTCCACAATAATCAGTTCATCTAAGCTAATTTAGGATATTAAAGGACCTGCAATTGCTAGGATCATATTTTCTTAATCAACTTAGCATTTTTCTGTCATACAAGCTTTGTACTTTTCTTCATTAAACCTACTGTAGCAGTTTTTGTGGTGGTCACTCAAAATAAAAACTGCAAGGGGGGATTAGGGAGCAGGAAAATATATGTGCTTGTCAGCTCTTAAAGCTGGCAAGAAGAAATCAAATTTGCACTTAATTTGTGGATTTATTGTCTTGATAGCAAAAGCTCACCGATGGAGCACAACCTGTGATTAATTACATACTAATAAAACACTTCCTAGAATTAGGAATTACAAATTAAGATGCTATTTCTGTGCTGCTTGACATCTGTTTTTTAATTTTGGTGCCCACTGACTCACTTTAATCCTCACAAAGCAGGACTGTACAAATGATCTTCCAAAGGACAGGTGTGAAAAATCCCACAAACTTTAATAGGACCAGCATGGGATCCCTAGGGAGTCCCTCACCAGTCTGGGTCTTGGCTGGTTTCTGATCCTTTCTAAGCAAAGATGTGCACCCACTGCTGCATGTAGGGCTCCTGCATGTGACTAAGGCCATACGTACAGAAAGAGAGAGAGAAAAAATGAGGGTAATTTGGGGAAATTGGTTCAAATGGCGCCTGCACATTGGGGATCTCTAAGGTCAAGTGTACCCAAGTGTGCAGGTTAAGGTCCAAATTTCCAAAGAAGCACACACAGATCATGATATTCATAAATTTAATATCTTACATTTGGTAGGAAATAAAAACAATCACTTGACTATCAAGTGAACAAGAACACGTATTTTGATAGAAGTTTCCTTAAAAATAATTGCCAGTAAAACATGATTTCTACCACAAAGAGTCAAATCCATCAAGTATTTTGCTAATTTAGTAATAATTTGTTCCTTCAAATAGAGGCTCTGTCCCCACCAATTCCTCTGACAAAGGGGTCCCCCTGCATCTGGAAGATGATACAGTTTAAAGAAACTTAGAGGAAGGATGACTGACTGAAGATAGAAGTCTCTGAGAGTGAGGAAGGGGAAGTGAGGGTGGGTACATTCTCATATGAGTAAAGTGAGGACAATTATCCTGAAATTTTGTAGGGAGTAGAGTCAACTCCTTGGGATCAGGTTTGGACCTTTCAATTCTTCTACTTCTCCCCTTCTCCTTCACTATGTACAGATCCCATATTTACTTGAAAATAAACTCTTGCACTGGTTCTTTTTACTCTTACACACATTAACCAAAAGGGTCCCTTGAATTAAAAGCTCTGTTTGAGGCAGTACTGGCAGACAGTGAAAGACTGCTGTCCGATGCCTTCTGCTGGGAAATCAAAGGGAGACTGCAAGGAGCCTTTACCTTGGGAATCCTACCCAGGGCAAGATCACAAAGAGCTAACAACTCTTCCTACTTCTCTCCATGTACTGGGAGCTGTCAACATAACCAGGGGACTTCATTATCATGCTACAACAATGCCTGAAAGGAGAATTCCATGATGATGCATTTCCATGTTATCCCATGCTTGTCACAGGGGTTGAGATCCCTGAGCTGTTATGGGAATGTCCAACTGATGAGGAAGCATTTGAAGTCAACTAACTGCTGAACAAGCCTGTGTGCTCCTATTTATTGCAAATAGGTTCTGCCTGACTCCCTTTAGGCATGGCTGGGCAAATCATAACCCTTGCAGCTTCACATCTTCAGACCTTCTGCTTCAGGCAGCAGGGCTGTGAGTCATTGGATTGCCTGGAAACAAGCAGGGGGCTTTACACTACAAGCTTCATGGTGGAAGAATTTTAAGGTCTGGGCAGCTGGCCAAAATTTGAGGTCTTGTAAAACTTGTTTCCATAAAAGAAAAAGATTGATTATGGAGTTAAGATTTCCTTGATGAAACTATAAATCTATAAGGGATATATACACAGTCTTGTTTCCTTGACTACAAGAGGAATCAAACAAGAAATTAATTTTTCAGTCCCAATTCCAGACCTGTTTTGGCCAAACACACAACAGAAAACTATTGTTTTTTGCTTTTCACTGCGCATTTCCTCTGTCAATCTGCCATGATATCTGATGATTTCTTTCAGCTTTCTTAGTGTTTTTCTGTAATTCTTGAGAAAAGCTCTTCAAACAATGCCTTTCATACTCCAGAGTAATTTTAGTGTAAAAATAAAGCAGAAGTCTGGTAATACTTCTGTTTCCTCTCCTCACTCTCTCTTTTTTTTTTTTTTTTAATTTTGAATATTGGTATTTAAATTGCAAAGTATCACAGATCTTAGTCAGTTCTTCCGTCCTATGTATTGTTTTAAAGAATGTAAACCAAGACATCCATATGATCCTGTCTCCATGCAGAGAGAATTATCGCTGCTATGAACAGTAGGACTGATCAGCTTTGTTATTCAGCAGTACTGAAAATCAAACTATTAACAGGGGGTTTCTCAACATCAACATTCTTGCCAAGATTAGTACTTCACAGTTCCCCACAAACTCTAACAATATCACCCACTGTGGTCCTCATACCATTGTGCCTTTCCACTTCAGTACACCAACTAGCTTGGACAAAATTTCACCTCAGTTTGCTTTCTTACCACACAGCTGGAAAAGCAAATGGCTTTGCTGATAAAGGTGGCTTGTTTTTTTGTACTTAACTGCAGTATTTACTATTGGACACAGCTTAAAAAATTGCCAAAACATTATGGGGAAGTTTCTCATCCTGATGATTTTGCGCATCTGTGCTAGCATGGCCATAACTTTTGATGCTCACCATTCAAAGTAGAAACTTCATTCTAACAGAGTTCAAGATAATAATTAAAAAAAAACTTTTTCGAGACTGTTCCAGTATGTCCAACCCCATTCCTGGAAGGGATGCAAGGCCAGGTTGAATGGGGCTTTGAGCAATCTGGTCTAGTGAAAGATGCCCCTGCCCATTGTGGGGCAGAGCAGTGGAACTGGGTGATTTTTAAGGTTCCTTCCAACACAAACCACTGAATGATTCTATTATTATTTGGAACAAAATATCCCTAAACACAAGAGTTGAAAGAATCTTAACTTCAGACATTCATATCTTATGTAAGGCAAAACATCACTGAATAAAAAAACCCATTTATTATCCATTAAGGTTGTATAACGGTTGTATAATGTATTATTAACCATTAAGGTTTTCTACTTCAGCTGCCTTCTTTGACACACCTTTTATAAGATCTTCCTCCCTTCCAGCTGATCTTTAGGCACATGGAAACAACCTGCTCCTGTGCCTTTATATATCCTCCTAGAGGAATACTCAGCTTTCCTGGGTTCCTCTGCCCTTCAGGAGTGTCTCCAAAGAGACTCTCTCCATCAGGCCCCAAAATAGGGGTTAGAAAGAAATGGGAGAAAGGAGCAGAAAAAAGGGAATGGAAAAAGGAGGACATGTAGAAGGAAGGAGCCAGGTCATAGCAGGACTGTCACCAGGGCAGGGCAGGCAGGGATGCAGCAGTGCAGCCTGGGCAGGGCTAAGTGCCAGGGCATGTGGTGGAAGCTCAGCTGCACATGGGTCAGGGCTCTCAGAATCTCAGAGTGAGCCCTTCACATCTCTTCCAGCCTTTTTGGTGATTATAATTAAAATGATGATGAGGAGAAATACGGTGAAATTCTCTAAATAACAATGCAAAACAGCAAGGTTCCAGGCAGGTGACATGGTAACCTTGTTTATGTGCATATTGCCACACTGCACTTTCCCCATTATGGCCTACATGTCCCATTGCCCAACGAACCTCAGCACCAGAGAAAATAAGAGGTGTTCCTCTTTTCCCAAAGTTTATTTGTGATGTTAATGCAAGTTTTACTAAATATGCAAAGTAGTTAACAATGCAGCACGTTTTAACTGGTAAATCAATAAGAAAATGGGAAAGGAGGGAGAGGAGCTGCATTCTTTTCCACTGAAAATGTTAAAAAGCAAATATGTACCTGTTGGTGCGGTAGAAAAACAATCTTAAGAATTAAAAATGCTTCATATCTTCAGTGATTTCTACCCTTTTTCATTTTTCTCCAAGTCCTTGGCAGAGGATCAGGGAACCCAGAGCAACCTCTTGCTGATCTTGCACAGGTCTTTCAGCTTGAAAGTGCTGATCTAACAACCCTCAGGTGCGTGGTTGGGAAAATTGTGATTATTGTTCTGAGGACTTGCCATGGGGCAGCTGACCATGGATTCCTAATGTGTACCAGATGGGACCAAGGCTCTTACTTTTCACAGAGAAGTGTTTAGATGCACTCTGAATAACTGTGATAGTCTGCAGATTAGTGGGAACATGAATTTTGTGTGAATTAAAACTATTTACCACTGCCAAGGAAAACACGAATGGAAATGCCATGAGTTTCTAGAACCACACCTAACAGTTTTTTAAATGTTTGATAAAATGTGAATTTAAACATTTGTGAGTTTTTATTCTTTAGTATATTGCTTATGTAAATCCCCAGAATAGCGGTTCAGACACTGAGTGGTAAAGGATTCTTCTATATCCTGCTCTTATATTCTGTCTACAACCAAGATGCTCAGTTTCAATCCTCTCATCTCGCTCTACAGTTAGTGGAGAGAAGCAGGCATCCATTTGATGCTTCTCTGAAGTACTCTGAGGTGGTCTCTACATGTGCCTAATTCTCTCCATTGCTCATGAGGGGAGTCCAGGACAGCCAGGCACATGTAAATGCCTAAATGCAGAGAAAAGTCTTACTCCAAATCCTCTGTTTGCTGTTACAGGTGGAGAAGAAGAATGAGAGTGATGGTCATTCCTCATCTGCCTTCTCTGCTGAGAATGTGATGGGTTTTACAATAGTGATGTTTGGCTCCGGAGGAAAATTATTAATTTTGTCAAATCAAGGCAGTACCAATTAGCAATAATCATTCCTGATCAAAAGCTATGGAGATAGGCACCAAACCAAGGTACCACTTAAGCATGTACTCACCTTTAAACATGCAATTAATAGTACTGACAAGTTAAGCTCTGGTTTAAGCACTCTGCTGGATCCAAACCCTCTTCTTTTAACCAATATTCACCTTCCTCTTGCCAGTAGAGCTCTGACAGGAATGAATTGACAGTTGGGATGTTCTACAAAAGAAGAACATGTCTTCTGTGACATGCACAGAGATATCACTTGGGTTTTAATGAGAAACCATGTTTTTAAAATAATAGGAAGGAAAGAAAGATCAGAGAAAACGTCCCTTTTAATTTTGTTCTGAAAAGCCATGACTCAATGTTTTTTATTAAAACAAGCTGAGTTTCCTTCATTCTTTTCCACTTAACTTGTAAAACTGAAAGTAGTTTTACAAGGAAAATCTACAATTCTATTTGGCATGCAGAATGCTAGAGAAAAGTCCTAAATTGGCAATGAAGGGAAATATTTTTACTTGTCAACTTTACTGAATGAATAATAGAATTTATAGCAAGAATTCATAGAAATTGTTCCAATAAAGAAATCACCTGACAAAAATGTTTTGCCTCTAGGAAAACTGATTTCTGATGGATGTAACCCATCCAAATATTTTTTAATATATTTTTGAACTTTTTTTGCTAGATCTTTAGTAATGTTTCTTCCTCTTCTTTATTTTTAGAGTTGTACACATTTCATTTGGTCTAAGATTGCACCAAGCAGCATTCAAATTGATGCTTGACATGCACAAATTCAGGAAATCTATATTTTATGTTCCTAGATTAACTGAATCTCCTACTGGAGATATATCTCCAAACTCTGAACTCATTTTTTTAATTATTTACTTCAATCTATTGAAAATTAAAAGATTAGTCAATTGCTGAAGATGTTCTTGACTTAATCTAAAATACCAATAATGTCAAAATGCTCCCATTGCAATTCCAATATTTCTGCAATGCCTGGATAGGAAAGGACTCAGACAATAATTGTAATGCTCTTATCTCATCCAAAAATCTACCTAAGCTTAAAATTGCTCCTATCCTTTAATAAACAACAAAAACTCCAGTGGAAACAAAATAGTTTTACAATAAGACTGAAGATTACCTCAGGCAATTCTAATCAGGAAAGGATGTCAAGGTGGCTGTGTACAGTTTCCAAAATTAAAGTGATGATGTGGAAAACACTACAAAGTAATAATTTTTCTTTTTGTCATGTAAGAGTTCAGTTTCAGCACAATTGCTGACTAAAGCTGTGTAACAGCAGAATACAACATCCTTATGCTTGGGAGAAACCAAGTTACTGCTAATATGAGAATTTTGAGAGAATTTCCTGACTTGTTTAACAAAAACTCCTCATCCACTGTAGTGCAAAGTCAGTGATTCACAGACAGGAGAAGGATGGAGTTTTGAAATTGCTAGCAGAATGCACAAAAAAGGAATTAATTGCCTGCCCTGATAACCTTAGGCAGCTGCAGCTTTAGCAGAAATAGCTTTCTGCATTAGTCTGGAGTCCCTGGGCGAAGGGATGTGTAGGGGTTTTTCCCGTGGCTTTATGTCATTCTGGCAACTTTGGAGGGAGTCCAGACTTCCACCTGGATTCGAGATACCAAACAGCTATTCTACAAACTACTCTATTCTTAGAGGTAAATAAATGTATTGTATTTGTTTTGACAGAGGACGTTGTCCAACTCCTACCTCTCAGATTTATGTCTCTCTAGAGCATTTGTCCATTTTAGTGAGATTTTATACAAATACACTGAAACAGGCACATTCAAACTCCTTCTGTTGACCGCTTCTGCTATGCAGTTGTTACTGCTTTTATTGACACTTTCCTCCTGAGGAACTCGGGAAACCAGATCCAGATGCTGATGTCAAGTAGTTTTCTTACTTCTCTTTATAGACTAAGGCTCTGTTTCTAAGGTCTCTTCATCTGTAAATACCTGCAGAGTACTGCTTGACTTGTAATTTCTTAGTTAATTAATGTCTGGATGCAATCCTGTGCTCTTGGAAAACCCTGCTTGACCAGGGAGATTGGATCAGATGATCCATTCTGTGGTTCTTCTCATTCAAATTCATGTTGTTCTCAGAATGACCTCATCATATTAAAACACCATCTCTAATTCAGTGACTCAAAATGTAACATTATTCAGCAGACACCTAATCCTTCTCAAAGTAATTGGGAAAACAGGGACTATTTGTTTTCTCTGCTCCCTACTGCTCCCAAACACCATTTAAATATTAATTTGCATGTTTTATAAAATAATAAGTAAATTTCTTTTAAATAAAATTTATTCAGCTTAATACTTTTATACTTAATACTGAAGGACTCATTATTTTCAAGTTCAAAAATTTGTTTGAAGTTTTCAAGTACCTTCAAAAAGAATCCACTGTTACATAAATTGCAGGTTTAAAATATAGATTTTAAAGGTGTTAATTAGGGATCACATTTTGAAAAACTACTACTTGGGTTTTTTTAGGTACCTCCCTTTTTGGCAAGCTACCAAACTTGGTTTGGATCCTACCAAGTATTGTAGTGTCCATTTCTTTAAGAGGAATTTGTTGTTCAGCTCCAACACCTTCTCTGGCTGTTAGGTAAGGTATTCAAAGAGGAAGGCTTTGAAGGGTCCAGGAAGTAGTACTCTTTGTCTGCTGAGAGAAGTTTTAAATTGCAGAGATTTATCACATGACTGGCACCACAAAGATATTTATTCCCTGCGAGACACTGGATTTTGGAACAGGGTGGTGGAGGAATAAATTGAGTACTTAAAGCATTTTGCAGATACTTTTGGAAAAAATTAATATTTCAATGCAGTGTATTTTTGCCAGAAGTTATATTCCTTGCTGCTTAAAACTTATGGGTGGTGATTTCACCTTTTTTGCTGATGCGAATTTTTGGGGAAAAAAGCTATCATTATCTGATGCTGGAAAAAGAAAGGGTTACCTTTCACCACTTTAAATGGTGTGGTTTATTTGGTGAAATTTATTCTTGGTATTTCTAAGGTACTTCAATAAATCAGAACTGTGTAAATTAGTACCACACATCTGCCTCAGGATGACCTTCTGTTTCTATATGACTGTGTCCACAGTCTTTTGATCTGTGTTCCTAACCTAGCTATGCTTTGTTATATTAGAGACATAGAATTCTTGGGCCTCTCTTCAAACACAACAGTATTAACTTGTATGTATTGTTTGTGATTTGATTCTGAAAAGCTTACTTGCAGATGTCAAGGGGGATACTTGCTTATGTGTTAGCTGTTCTGAGTAGAACTTACAGGACTGGGCACTATTCTTTGAAATGTATATTTCTTGAAATATATCAATACAAAACCCAGGCACATTAATATACAATTATGTTGTAATTGTGGAACCTTAACACCACATTAATATAGTTTTCTTGCATCCAGTGTGTGATACATTTGAGAAAACATATGGCACATAATCCTTTCCAAATGGTTTTAGAAAAGAAAAGGTGTCCTCTATGAGCCTATGTCACTGAGGAACGGAATGATTTCTCATTTCTCTGGGTGCTGGAACCCCATGATGAGCAGATTTGCATAGCAATTAACCTCTAAAAATAATTTATAATCTCTCAGATGAGAAATCAGCTTCAGGGTAGTTAAAAAGGGACACATTCTTTATTAACATGACTGTTTGTATAAAGGAGACATCAAAGCAGCCTAGACAGTCCCTCATACTTCCTATACACTATAGGCAGTGCATGGTGGTGCTTTGCTTCCATTATTTCCTGCAGAACTGTTAGGGGAGTGAGAGAGAGAGGCTTCCTTTATTAACAGAAACTCATCTAGCCTAATAAAGTATTTAAAAGATTAAATACTCCATTGTTTTTGTGCTCGTACAAAAGTGCAAGAATCTGCTTATTTCTTACAGCTGTCCTGCCAGGCTGACAGTGGGAAGTTCTGTTTTCACTTACTGTCTCCCTGGATGTGGGGTGTGGACAAGGAAAATGCAAGGACAGGGAACAGCCATGAATAGGACAACTTGTAATTTAGAAGTGCTTGTGGTTTCACACAGCCAGGGTTAGTCCTAGGTTAACACACTGCATCTGAAGTTAAATCCTCTCTCCCATAGAAGGAAACCAGTTTATTTTGACCATTTGCTCTGTCTTGTACTCTACTGTAGGGCTTTCTCCCAAACATTTCTATTTGTTACTCAGAAGCCAACATTCAGTGTCCCTTGAAGCCTGAAGCCTAAATCCTTTCAACTTTATTGGTCCAGGTGCTCTCTTACTTGTTTTGATAGAATATCAATAGACTCTGCTTTGCAAAGCCTGCCCCAAACAACTCACACACTAATGAAACTATTCTATCCAGAGACACTCCCACCACTGTTTCCCTCTGCTGTGACAATCTATCTCCATTGCTCAGCTTGATGTGAGAAGACGCAGCTCTGTTTTCAGTGGCTTGGTGCTTGCCTCCTGCACAACTTCCCACAGAGTCCTCCAAGTAGAAACAGGAAATGGAGCTACTTCTGAGGCACAAATGGACATCACAAACTGGCAAAAGTTGGTCTGCTCTTCTGTTTCCTGAACATGGCAAAATTTTTGGCATTGGCAGTAGAGATATTAAATCATAACAGTGAATTACAAGAATAAAAACCACTGGCAAATCAGTTGCCCATTATTTTCAGCCTCAATTTTACATTGGAAATCTGACAAGAAAACCTGCCATGGGATTTCGTTCCCCAGTTTTGCAATCCGAAGTGGCTAGAAAAGCTTTAACCAATCAGCCTATATGTGACTTACTTAGCTAGGTTCAAACATTCATAATGCCAGTTTTTATCCATTGGGCAGGATGTGAGTAACGGGAAGGAGTTCATCCAGCATCCAGTCTGTCATCCAGCATTCAGACAGTCTATGTGCAGCTCCCAGAAAAGAGATTACAGCAGTCCCTAGGTTCTCACTCAAGTGTTTTGTACTATTTTGAGAATATATTCAGTTTAGTATTTATGATTTTACCTATCCATGCTAGTTTTTATATACAGTGTATGTCTATTATATACATAAATACCCATGCATTGAACCTTCTTTTTCAAAGTATGGCCTTTTGAGCACCACTTTATGTCTTTGGTTATAGCTCAAAACATAGAAAAATAGAATCATATGGTTTTGGTTGAAAGGGATCTTGAAATGCTGCCTATCCAATCCTGTTGCCATGGGCAGGGGCCCTTTTCACTAGATGAGGTTGCTCAGTGCTCCATCAAACCTGACCTTGAACACTTCCAGGGATAAGGCATCCACAACTTCTCTCTCACCACTCTTACAATGAAAAAAACATTCTTATGTCCAATCTAAATCTATCCTCTCTCAGTTAAAGTCACTACAGGCTTTAGTAAAAATTCTCTCTGTCGTTTATATTGAAAGGCTGCAAAAAGATTTCCACAGAGCCTTCTCTTCTCCAGGCTGAACAACTCCAGCTCTCTGGACCTGTTCACTGGATTTCAATATCTGAATGTGTCATGGTTTATAAATGTGTATTTAATGGTCTTCTTATTGGGGAGGTATTTGACAAAATCAGATAACTTTTTAACCAGAAAAAAAATTAGTTATGAGCCAAACGAAAACCAAATGTGTTATTCATGGTATCCTTGTCTCGGTCTTATAATACAGATTCATTCATCCATCTCAACATTTCAGCTGCTGTAGAACAAGAAAACACACAGGTATTTTCCATCTCATGTTTCATTTTTTTCTTGTAAGTCAACCTTGTAAATTAGACTAAGTTGTATTTTATTTAGGTGAATAACATCACAGTCCCAATACTGCTCATTCCTTCCATGTGACATGAAAAGTCCTTTCCATTGCATTCTAATTCAGCATTCTAATTTCTGCTGATTTTGAATGCTTTCTTGAAATTCTTACTAGACTTCTGGTTTGGCTGAGGAAAAAGAAATCCCTCTGTTCTCTCACTGTTTCAATCATCACCATAAATCTATTTACATTGTTTTGAAGGTTTATCAGCAAAAGATAGTGCACTAACCAAGGCCTTTATCAGGCCACCTTCTGTCAAGGAGATGGAAACAAACCTTTTTTGACCATTATTTCCATTTCCAATTTTTCATTACCTACTGCAGTACTTTAGCTGAACAGTGCTAAGTTTATCGGTTTTGCTGTTTGGGAGAGATTTGTCTGGGTAGCAAAGACATTGAGAAAGGCCATTTCTGCTCTTTGCCAGAACTACACATAGAAACAGACTGCTCAGAGAAATGGTGGAGTCATCCTTGGAAGTTTTCAAAAAACGTGGATGTGGCACATGAGGGCACAGTTTAATGTTGAACAGACTGATGGAACTGGGATCATAGTTGAACTTGATGATTTTAAAGGCCTTTTCCAACCTTAATGATACCATGATTTTATGAAAACAAATCACCACAGACTCACGTGGATGGGTTTTGCATCTCCCTCTGCTTACACACCCTGGGTGCTACTGGATTTCAGAGATGGATGCCCCAAATCCCAGGCTGGAGTAATCTAACTGCTCAGGTTTTACGTGGGAGATGGGAATTGCTATTTTCAGAGAATATATGGCAATACATATGAACTTGAAGCATTTGAAATATCCTTAGAGACCCTGACAAATGGGTTTCTCATCTCCAAGACAACTGTATAAATGTGGCAGCCTGAGAACAAGACAGTGGGAGGTGAGGTTTCTTCTGACCATGTAGCCAGATCTCCTACCAAATGACCTTGCAGTTCCCATTCAAAGTCATAGAATGCAGTTCTGGCTTTGAATCATCCAGAGCTCATAGAACTTGTGTTTGGATCAAATAATTTTTGTCAGATGTGCCATTTTGGCTTATACTGTTTTGAACTTGGAAAAGACAGAGAGAAGTGTACACTTGATATTAATTAGGCCAGTGTCAAACTGTTATTTCTGGTTTCCTATTAGGCATATATAATCATGTTGTTCTCTGTGTCAGTGACTCAGTCTTTTTTGCTACTGATTGAATCCTGATTGATAGTGCCTCTGAAATCTCAGTTCCAGTGCAGCCATGAGGAGTTGTGCCAGTGCTTTAACTCTTGCCAAGATATTATGCACTGAGTGTTGTTCTTCTTACTTATCTTTACAGTGACCCAGCTGAATGTCTTCTTATTTCATCAGAATTCCTCAACACCTGTGTAGCACTTAGACTATCAGATTTCTGGTTTCTTTCTACAAAACATTATTCTTTCTAGCTGCACAAATAAGTTTTTCCATATGAAAAGAATTGAAAAATTGAAATGAGGAACTGAAATTTTAAATAGTTAAAAATACAGTTCTGGTGAAGGGACACCTGACTAGGAGATCAGAACACAAGATTGCAGAGTACCCTGTTCACCCTCTATTTTTCAGATTCAAAATAATACTGTAGATAACTGAAGACAATGCAAATTATTAAATCTCATACTTCAAAACTTAACCATTTGTCAGTAGAGATAAAAAAGTATCTCGAATCACCATCACTACCCAATTTGGGGCTTTGTTCTTCTCTGTAGCACTGAGGCTTGGATCTGGATCAAGACAAAAGTATTGGACCAGAGCTAAAATGCTCCTAAGCACCTGGAAAGTGTCTTGGTCAGCGTGGCCTAAGACTCATCACTGATTCTGGATAAGGAAAGGACCTTGTACCAGCTAAAACTCAACAGGGTTTGTTTTATGGATATGACAACATATTTCAGTCAGAAAGAGATTGTCACAATTCACAGAGCAATCTCCATTAACCTCTGTTTCTAAGACATGTATGACAAGTGTTGTACTTTTCTTCCATTCCTTTCACCAATTTTTCGGAAGCAATGACCATCAAGTTTTAAAAACATCACCTCTGTCCCACGTCTTGGGTCTGTTAAAAATGTGACAATGTGTTCCATTTTGAAGGGATTGAATAATGCTAGGCATAAATTGGAAGATTCATAAAGTTTAGGCTGATCACAAAAAGGCACTCCCTCTCCAGTCGTTTTAATCTTTTTTCTTAATGTGTGTAATTAATTTAAAAGATGAATTCCATCTTTCCTAACAGCCTTGGTTATTTGAGAAAATTGTTGCTTCTACAACCCTATGTTCCATTTATTCTGCCCTCTCCCCACTTCCTTGGTGCCCATTAGGTCTTACTGGACTCTCAGTGCAAGAAAGGAAGGAGAGAAAAATGATTAATTAAAAGAGAGAAAGATAATGAAAATTAATTCAAAGCTGGTAACACTATTAGACCTCTCATCACACTATCTATTAAAATCTAGATTAGGACATCAGCTCTATAATTTTTAATCACAGCATATTGGGGTTGCAGATGACTTTAAATTTGGCATCCAGACTGCTGTTTTGCTTAATCCAAGATGCATGAAATATATAAAAAGAAACAAGCTAAGGACAAATTGTAGAGTTTTCTTGTAGGAAGAAATAATGACCATCCTTGCCACAGGATTAGACTTGTCTGCCACCAACTAATACGAGAAAAGAGGGATCTGAAAGTTTTAAAGGTTTGCTTATGGTCTTACTAACCAGAATGCAAGTTTAGATTCTGAGGAACCATGATTTTAGCATCTCTCTTACCAGCAAAAGCATCCATCAAGTGCAGAACAGCTGTGAACTCAATCTTTTGTTCTACAAACAAGGTAACAGTGCTCTACCTTGTGACACAGGAAAACACGGATCTGAATTTGATCTCTAATTTTTAGGTCAGCTGTGAGTGGTGCCAAGGTTAATACCTCCCTGTGTACTATTTGCTATTGTAATACCACTGTCAAAAGATATTTCAATTCTAAGCTGGCTATACTGTATTGCATTACACACACAGAGGCCTAGAAAGTTTTATAATGAGGTTTGTATCTTGGTTTCTATTGCTATACAGATTGTGATTGTTAATAGCTACCTGAAATTGATTTTATTAAGAACATTTCTATGCTCTTCCTCAAGAGTGTTGTTA
Source organism: Nicator chloris (assembly GCA_013400495.1). Classification (NCBI taxonomy): domain Eukaryota; kingdom Metazoa; phylum Chordata; class Aves; order Passeriformes; family Pycnonotidae; genus Nicator; species Nicator chloris. The sequence goes on from WAAE01024380.1 coordinate 39,707, forward strand.
GAGAGGTTTCAGGTCAGCTTCCCTGGAAGAGAAACCATAAACTTTGCTCAAGCACTCAAAATGAAATGTTTGTGTTAACTCAGCTAATAAACGGCTGAAGCGAGAGTCTTTAAACCACTCTTCCTTTTTAGCGTGGGCAGAAGGAAGAGTAATGACACACACTTGAAGAAATGTAGCACAGGAGACTTGAAATCATGTACATTTAGTGCTGATGATCTTGCTTGGGTCACTGGGCAGCCATTTCACTGGCTGGATGCTGCCAGCCAAGGGCCTCTTCAAGCTGCAGGCAGGTTGTAACTAAACAGAGGTTCAAAAGCCTGAGAACTTTGTAGGAAACCCTCCCCAGCCAGGGATGACCAGAAGAGTATTTTGGAGGGCTTTTAATCTGTCCTGTGTGTGAGTGGAGCTTTCTCTGCATCAGGAAGGTGAGCACGCTCAGGTGAGAGCAGACACCTGAGCCTGAGCCAGACTTGCTGCCTCAGTCCCTGCTCAGGTGTCCTTGCTGCAGCCAGCGAATCCATAGCCAGAGAAAACAAGCTGCTCCCATCTTTGCCTTGCTACACTTCTGCTGGCAGGCACACAGACAGCAGAAAGATGTGTGGCTTTCCAGCCATACCACTCTGAGATTGTTCTCAGGGCTCCTCCAGCCTCCCACAGAGCTGGGTGCATGCAGGAACCCTTTGACAGCTGCTACGGAGAGGCAGTGCCCTCCCCTAGGTGCTTCCCTGTAAACCCCAGAAAAAGCAGCAAGCTCTGGCCCTGAATAGCCCTGGCTGCCTTGTGTGCTGGAGCAGACTGGAGAGTAAGGAAAGAGCAGCTGGGTGAGCTGTGGGTGTGTAAGTAGCAATATTTCCCTCCTCCCTCGCACACTTCCACGGGGGTTTCAAAGGGAAGCGCGTTTCCTACCGGCTCACGCAGCAGTGCTAGTGTCATACACAGCTGAAGCACTGAGCCAATGCAAAAGTTACGTGCTCTTACTCAATCTTTGTAGGGAGATTGGTGCAGGTAAAGCATCTGGGTCATGTGGCAAAATGTGCTTTAACGTGAATTTGGATTGCTGGCTTGTTACTCTGCAGATATGTAGATCTCCCAGACTCTTCTTTTCCCATGTGACAGTCCAAATGGCTACCCAAACTACACACTATTTACTGTTATTTTGTAGAAGAGATTAGCTATCTGCCATTGTAAAGAAGAAATCCCAGTTTTTCCATGTTTTTTTACAGGGGACTTAAAATCTTTGAGAGGTTTTCAGGGCTTTACTCCTCATACCCTTTAAGAGCAAGAGCAAGTTAATTCTTCTGAACTCAGCCAGTCAGATATTGTAAAGAAAGCTTTCAAGCACCTGGCTGTAGCAGGAACAAGCTTTTCTGAACATGAAGCTCAACCAAATCAGACTGTTCCTGCAAAAGCTGTCCTGCCAGTGCTGCCGTCATGGAACAAACAGTGCTGTGTTTAACATCAGGGATATGTGAAGAAAATAGCACATTTTACTACTGAAAACATTGCAGTTTTGGAACATCCATAAAATCATAAAGACTAATGAGATTGCACTACATTTCACAAAGCTCTAGTCTGTGGGAATCTCTGAACTTCTAAGTGGGATTTGTCCCATTAACCTCCTTTTTCTCTGGGATAGCATACAAATCATCACATTCACCTGATGTAGAGGTTTTCGTATTGTTCCACTGAGCAATACGGAAATGAAAATCCCTTAATATCAAATGTACTGTCCTAAGTATTCAGGGTTTCCTAATCCTCTACAGCTTGAAGATAAAATGCTGTTGGGAGATAAAGTGGAGCTGGATACCCACGAGAGCGCAGAAGATGTTTTTCTGTTACCACACTAAAATGACAGACTGTGTTTCCCACTATTGGTGATGTAAGGAAACTCTGATTGCCCTAGGTCCTAAAGTTGCTGTAGCTCCCTTGCAGCAAAAACAAGACAAGATCTCTGCACTAAAAAATCAACAGCATCCACTAAATTCTTATCAGGCAAAACCCTCTGACTTCAAAATCATCAAGTCCATTCACACTGTGAATAATTTTGATCTCTTATGGTGTAATGAGTAGCAAGACCAGATTCACCACCAGATAGTGGGAAAACTACCTAGGTTTTGGTTTGGGTGCAAGTACATAGTCTGACCATGATAAAAGCAGAATTTAAGTCCTGCAGCTTCAGAAGCAATTGAATTTGAGTGTGGGAAGGAAGCAAGTCTGAACTATTAGCACACTGGAGGAATGCCTTCTCAAATTTGGGATCCCTGAAACACTGTATAGGCAAAGCAGCCATGAATACAGCACAAGGGGGTTTTAAGTGGACTTTAACTAATTTTCTTTTGGAACCTGCACTTGGAAAGGATTTTTTTAATGTTTCATTGATTGATTGATTGATTATACCACAAGAAAATAAAATATCTGATATAACAACTCAATCCTAAATTGTTGCAGCAGCCCTGAAATAGGGGAGTAGGCTTAAAACAGTGACATAGCAGTAGCTGGATTCTGTATGTACCATTTAATTGCATGAAACATCCTTATTTTTCAGCCTCTTTTGAAAGATTTTGACCTCTGTTTCCTGCCTGTATTGTACTGTCTTCCGGAGCACAGTTTAAAATTTAATACATTAATAAATGCCATCAAGAAAAATATCCAGATAATTCACATGAGGTGCCATGAATAATTATAAAATCAATCATCAAAATGATCTTCCCTAAAATTATGCATTTTTCCTTTTCATTGCATCATTAATTTTGAGGTCTAATCTTCTATACTCTGGCTTTCCAACACTCCTGCTGATGTCAAGCAAACCCTCATTACACTCAGATGTTCTTCCCTGCTGGTTCAAAATCCAGCTTCAGAGCCTATTTTTACAGTTCCTCAGACTTTCTTTCTGTTTCTTAAGAATGTTTGAGGAAACCTAGCATACCACATCTAACCCCCTCCAAAAAAATCTTGCAGACATTTTATGTACAGAAAATTCAGCTGTGCTGAGTTCAGAAAATGCCTCTTCACAAGTAGTTCTGGGATGACAGGGAGTGGATGTGGGGCTTTTTTTCACAAGTATTGCCTTCTGCTATTAGTAGAGGTACACGGTGAAGTGACGGTCTTCTGTGCAGAAGCAAACTCCTACAAATAGGTGAATATTTTTCAGAACTTTCTTCACCATGTTATTGTAGAAAAATGTGTCTCTGTTCAAGGATCTTCACATTCAGCAAGGATCAACATAGCATATGTCATGTGAAAATTTGAATTCCCAATAACCTCCTTATTTAAAATGACTAGTCTGGGGCCTTTTCCTCAGGGTGAAAGGGAGGGGAAGAGTTAACGAAACTCTCTCATTTTCTGCAGTGCACTTTCCCTCCCTGACAGAATGGAAAGCTGGTGCCATTCCAGGTTTCTCCTGGCAGTAAATAGACCTATAGGACCCATTGTCCACTGGATTAAAGGATCTCCCTCAGTTTGTGTAGATGGACTATTTTTCCTGCCCCTTAGTAGCCCCTGCCCAGCATCAAACCATACAGTGCTTTAAAGTTGAAAGAAGAGGTACTGGAAATTCAAACAGATGCCATATATGTTTGGTTTTGGTAGATGGGTGTTTCATTTATTTTTGTCAGCAAGAACTTCCTAAGAATTCTTCTTAATTACTGTATGGGCAAATCAGAGGGTTCTAATCCTACCATGAGTTAGTCCTACAGTACCCTCACCCATCCTGTCTCTGAAGCATTATTAGCAGTGTAACCCTTCCTTACAAATGACTCACATCATGTTTTGTTTACCACTCCAGAGGGAAACACCAGCAGATTTTTGGACTCGCTTTATGTTCCAGATGACTTCATCTGACTCAAGACCTGCACTGGAGCCTTCACACATGAGCATCCATGCCAGAAAACTAGAGGAGAAACTCAAAGATATTAAGAAAAAAAGGATACAACTCCCTGGACTGTCATATTGAATGCCTGTGTCACTTTATGTGACATTTGCATTATCATAGAAATTCTCACTCCTATCAATAAAAATTATTCTGGCCAATGGTGCTGAATTAAAATGTAAGCCTATGCAAGAATAACAGTGTTGTACAGAGAGAGTCCAACAAAAAAATCCATTGTTCATTTGCTTATGGGTGGGACTTGTAAATAATATGAGTTTAGTCACTGATTTAATAGAGAAGTATTTTCCCTATTAATATAAAAATGTCATTTTCCAGGTTTTGATATATGATGGTTGGTACATTCCAGCAAGAAAGGCTGAGGCCATATTTCTTTAGTGGTTTTCTAGATATGATTTCAATGATTGAACCAAGAATTCAATTACTGAATCCCCATTTCGCATTTACATCCCCATATGTAAATGGTTTTGACTCCTACCTGTAAGTCTCAAGAACAGGGCCGTTTAATAAAATTCATATCTTCTGAAATGCAGGAAATACACATTTTTTATTATGTTATCATCATAAAAATAGTTTCTAGTTACACTTATCCTGTGTTACAGAAGTATTAATTCTTCAATACTAATGTTTATTTTACCAGCTTACTATGCCACATAAAGTGTTTAGATCCTGCTTGCTCTGCCTGACTTGTAGCTGGACAGATTCACTGCTCTTACCTGCCCTTCCATCTGTCTGGACTTTTATAAACATTAATCACAACAGTCCTGTGCTCTGCATCCTCTGTGAATAAATGGAGCAATATACCTGGCAGAGCTGCCAGACTGCTACACTCACACATGTGTTCTGTGAAAATTTCCACCATAAAATACACTTTCATGTTTTTTTTAGTGCTTCTAAGGCACCACACAGGTAGTCAGACATCTTCATGACTGGCCAATGTAAGATCCTTTATGGGTGTATTCCCTACATTGGCTCTCTTCTCTAATTTTCTTCAGCTGCTTCTCTTGTAATTACAATAAAATTAACACTGGTATGTTTTCCTTCTCTATTTCTCTATGGCAATACCTGGATTTATTTTATTAAACAGTTCTCTTGATATCTTTAAAAGATATTCTGCAAAAGCCAAGGTTGCCCTCCCCACATGCATATCATCGATACAATATATTGTCTAGAAGTTATATTTACTCATGATCCTTTTACAACTGAAGCATATTTTCTCCTATATTTAGAGGATAATAAAAATGGCAATTTTAAGTCCTTCTGTATTGAAGATGATCCCTTTTTCAGTGTTTCCTGTCCATAGTATCTGCATCCTTCTGCACAACCATAAAAGAATGTGTTTCAAAGAGGAACCAGGCAACAGCCCTGGTAGAAATTCCTCTGTCAAGACAACATCAAGCTGATGCTTTTACAACTATAACTCAATTCCCTCAATTTTGTGGCAAGCTAATAACACTGATATACCCTTAAATTGTTGAGTAGCAAGCAGTAATTTCCACGCTATGGAATATTTTTTCTCCTCACCTCCAAATAATAAAAATGAGACCCTCCTCTTGACTCCCTGTGCCTGGCGTTTTTGAGAACGAAGAATTCTCATCTTTCCATTTAGGCCCATTTCCCCCTCTCAGAATAGGCCAGGAAATTAATATTGTGCAAGGCTTATGATTCCCATCTTTCTCTATAGGCAGTGCTTTCTTTTCAGTTGTCACTTGTGCCAGAGTCTGATCCTACAGCGTTGTCCCGGTGGGGGACAGGCTGATACTGTCTGAAAGCAGCTCTGGTTATAGGTCTGGGAAAAATCAGATCCAGGCTGCCTTTGAAGCACAGAGGACACCAGTTGTCTGAACCAAGCTGAGAGCAAGATTACATCCACACCAGTCCAAAGGTGCATATTGACAAAACAGTAATGAATGTACACCAGTTGCCTCACTGAAAAATCTCAGGGGAAACAGAGGCTTCCAGCTTCCATTCCTGTGTAATGAGCTGTGGGAAGGCTCCCAGCACTGACCTCAGCTAGGCCTGCCATGTGAGAGGTGTCTAAGACTTGCCTGATGGTTACTAGATGGTTAGCTGCTGCATTAAAAACCTCTGGAAGTAGGGAAAACACTCCAAAACTCTGCTGGAAGATAGTATCTGTCCCTGTAAAAGCCAGATTTCTGCAGAACACTGCAGCACTGTGTGTGGCTGCATGTCTTTTGTAACAAATTCACAGTCCTTTCTCCTTTAATAAGACTGGTCTTTCCTGCCTCTGAACTTTGCTTGGGTATCCATACAGCTGACACAGATGATAGTTTTTATCTTATACCTGGGATCACATCTACTTCCCCTGATCTGAAGGCACTTTTCTGGGGGAAAAATAGCATGGTAGAGAAATTATATTCATATTTAAAGCAATTTCCTGTGTTGTGCTCCCAGACTGCATAGAAACAGAGGTAAAAGCAGCCTAAGCAATTAGGTGTTCTGATAGCATTATTTATGTTTATCTTCTGCTTTTGTTGCAGATATCCTTTGTGTGTGGGGAGGTGTGTGTGTACATGCTTAAGTATACGCAGTCATATATATACAAGTATGTGTCAATCTGATGTTTTAGACTAATTTGAGAGAACCAGGATATATTTCTAAAGGAGACCCCACAACTGCTCTCCTCAGGGAGCTGAGTTGCAGTTTCCTTCTTTCCATGTGCTATAATGTGCACTGCTTCACAACCATACTTGAAATTCATTACCACCTCCTCTTGAGGGTGTTTCTATCATGTAGAGATACCTTAGTTCAAAAGATATTCAGGGACAGTTCTTAAACCTCAAATTCACATGAGACAAGCTCTTAGCAGATTCTCTTCTTGTGTAACTCATAGAGCACAGGAGATATAACAGCCAGCTGTGCGCTGCTTCATTTTCAAGTAGATGCTTAACCCTATGAAAAATCACATCCTGCTCTTTTTTCCTACTTCATCAATATTTTTATAGACTTTACTTAAAGCCTGTTTTTCTAAAACAAAGAAAGAAAAGAATGGGCAGACAATAACTCTCCCTGTGTTATAACCCACCACACCCAGCTCTTCTTTTAGCAAAATAAGAACTTGAAGAGACTGTTCCATTCTTCATAATAAACGCACCAAAAAATACTTTAAGGCATTTCAGCTAATTTCATTAGCAAACTCTGAATTCTGAACGTATTTTTACTAAGATATCCTCCTGAGATGACAGCCTGAACTCATTTTCTCTCCCTCCTTCCCTTAACTCCCCATGTTACCTCCCCTAGGGAGGCTGAATGTTGCTGATTGTGCAAATTCAAGCCCATCAGCACTTGTCATCTCTCATGGAATTTACCCTTTGACATTCAGCTTCTACATTCCACTTGCAGGCAGAAGTTTTATCTTTGCAAAGCACAGAAGTTGTTTCCTTGGAAAAGAAAGAAATATATTTGGGTTATTTTATGGGAAATATTTTCTTAATGTTCTCATAAACTGAATGGCCAATGACAGAATTTTGTCCAGTTTTCCTTCCCCCTAATCCAAACTTTCAGTCCAAATTTTCAAGACCTTGCCTTTTAACTCCAAAGTACAGGCAGTCATCTTTACTTTGTTATTTAGTAAGCATTGTGACAATGTTATTTCACAAGACTAGCCACACTCCTGCTTTTAATAACAGTTTCGTACACATAGGCTTTAAAAATTTACCAAAAGAATAACATAGAAACTTCTAACAGCTATTCATTCGTGTTCTATCTGACATGAGGAACTCTTAAGCAGGGGCAAGTTTGTTCTCATTTATACCTGTTAAGCCTCATTGAAATCAGTAGGGTTGAGCTAATGTAGCTGATTATGGTTTGGCTCATAATCTGTCTCCTGTTAACTCACAACATCACTTCCCGCAGGTGGAACAAGATGAGCTCTGCTGACTGCAGTGCTCCATTTATAGAAATAGTAACATGCCCATTACTTCTCTACAGATCGTGATGGTGGCTGCTTTGCCTGACAAGGAACATGTATCTCAAGATACAAAAATTAACAGAAATCTCCTTCCTCCTTGTAAATGAGTGTGTTTAGCAATACCATCTACTAATGGATATGAATAAATGAATTTTGGACCTCATTTGCAATTTTTATTTCACTCAGCAAACAGCAGGACACACTACTGTAAATCTGTGCTAAGAGGTTAGCTTTGTTATACTTTGTTTCCTGTATGAGATCTGTATTGCCTTCTGACTGCAGTTTCACTGTAGAGCTTATTATTTGTTGGAGTTAATTCTTAAAGGATATATTTGGGTCATATTGTTAGTACAATAGATTTATCCATGAACATGTAACAGGACTTGATTCAGCATTCACTCATAGCTAGGCACTTCCTGAATTGTTACACAATCTGCATAAAACTTTTTTTCAGATCCCAACAGAAAAAGTCAATTATCTCCTCCACAAGAAAAATGTTTAAATTCTTCACGTTTCTCATTGCTGTGTTAGAGAGCAGAACTATGAAGAGGAAAGCAAAGGTGAGACTTTTGTGTTGTTCTTCTGATGCCAGTCTGGATATAGGATGACAGAATTAGGATCATGTTGTGCCAGTGGAGTCTTAAGAACCATAACTGTTGGTGACTTTAGAGGCTAGTGGAGAGGTTCAAAGTATGCCCGGCTTTGGGTTGCCATCAGCTTTGTTACCCTTCTTACATTAGCATTGCTAAGGATTGCTTACCTCAGTGAATTTAAATAATGGGGTATGCCTGATGCTTAGACCTTTGTAGCCTGGTTTCTAAGGCTTAATTTCTAAAATAAGGCTTCTGCATTCCATACAGAAAGAGAGAAAGACCATAGGTTCCTGTAATCTCGAACCACAGGTTCTTGACTCCAGAGCCTGAGATACCGCTGTCTGTGTGTGGTGGTTACGGTGAGCTGGGCAGGAGTGAGCTCAGGCCTCCATCCCTCAGCCTCAGCTGGGTCTCAGGAGGCACAGAGCCATGACAAACCAGATCTCACCAGTCTATCAGTCACTATCCTATGTGGGATTTGGTGCACACCCCATGGACCAGGTAATCAAATCTTTCCAGAGCTACGTCTTCCGTCTTTGTCCCATGACCTGTGGTTGTCTGGCACCAGTACACACTGGCAGCAAGGGAGCTCAGTGTGGATGAGTCGTAGGAATGCCATGTTTCCTCTAGAAATGGGGAGCAGGAGTTTTCCTCATTTTTCCAGTTTTTAATTAAGTCAAGGTGATTTTCCAAACTGCCTTGAAGATTTTCTTGGAAAATCGCAACTGTAATTGCAATGCTGTGCACAGCTTTTTGATCACTGTGTTCTTGAGCATGACTTGGAAGATAGATTACAGAGATACTAAGCATTTTTTATGCTTACAACTCAAAGTGGCAGTAATAAATAACCATAAAATAGTAATCTTGCATCTATAATTTTTCATGGCAGATCCTTATGAAACCATTATGTAATTAACTTCTTTTTCAATCATGTGAAAGTCCAGGTAAGGAAACTGGATGATGAAATATGAGACCAGCTAAAATTGTAACCAACCAAATCTTTTAGAGATGAGTGCATGTTTTTTTTACTCCTGAAGTTTCCATGTTGTTCTACCATTACAGATGAGTTTTCCAAATATGAAAAAAAGGTCAAAAAACATGATATTAAACTCCAAGCATTCCAGAAGCTTTCTGGCAGAATATATTAGCAAGCAGAAAAACACATATAATAATAATTAATATATAATCATAATATATAATAAATAATAATATCCTG
>WAAE01024381.1:0-10047 GCA_013400495.1 Nicator chloris
GGGATACACCCTGGGATGGAGCCAGGGATGGACACCGGGACACACAGCCCGGAATAGAGCCTTACACCGGGATACAGCCTGGGATACATAGCCTGGGACAGAGCCTTAGACGGGGATAGAGCCTGGGATACACACCGGGATAGAGCCTTACACGGGGATACACACCAGGATACAGTCTAGGATACACACCAGGATATACAGCAGGATAGAGCCCAGGAGGGACACCGGGATAGAACCTGGGACAGCGCCCGAGTTACACACTGGGATACAGCCTTAGACTGGGTTAGAGCCTGGGATAGAAACCAGGATTGAGCCTGGGATATACAGCCTGGGACAGAGCCCGGGAGATATCCCAGGATACACACCAGATAGAGCCCTACACTGGGATACAGCCTGGGATAGAGCCAAACATACACAACGGGATAGAGCTTCACTCTGGGATATAGCCTGAGATACACAGCAGAATGTGGAGCCTAGGATGGAGGCTCCCACTGGGATATACATCAGGATACAGCCCAGGATACACAGCCTCACACTGGGATAAACACTGGGATACAGCCCGGGATACACAGCCTCACACTGGGATATACACTGGGATATACACTGGGATACACAGACTCACACTGGGATATACACTGGGATATACACTGGGATACAGCCCGGGATACACAGCCTCACACTGGGATATACATCAGGATACAGCCTGGGATACACAGCCTCACACTGGGATATACACTGGGATACAGCCCGGGATACACAGCCTCACACTGGGATATACATCAGGATACAGCCCGGGATACACAGCATGACACTGGGATATACACCAGGATGCACACTGGGATACACAGCCTCACACTGGGATATACACCAGGATGCACATTGGGATACAACCTCACACCAGGCCAATCCCCCGTGGAACATTTAAACAGCTCAGGGAAAGAAGGACTCCCCAGCAGAAGCCTTTCCTTCACCTATTTTCTCACTAGGCCTGCCCCAGGTACAGCAAGAATTGTCCAAGTGTTAAAAAATCCAGCGGGTTCTCACTTGTATCAGGTGAGATATGCTGTGGTACAAGTAATGCTCCTCCCAGTGACCTCCTTTCCTACACACCTGTCCCCACAGACACAAACACAACGGCATGCACAGGCTTCTCTAACAGCCCAGAAATGAAAAACAAAAAATTTCTTTAAGAAATCTCAAAAACAATCCAGAACTTGAATCCAGAGAACTAAAATCTCTCGCTCAAAACTCACTGCATTCAAAAAAAGAGAAGGAAAATCAGCAGAAAATATAGATTCTACCATACAAATCTCTCAACACTTTTTGTTTGTTTGTTTGGGGGGTGGTTTGGTTTTTTTGTTTGGTTTGGTTTTTTAAAATCAACCTGTGAGGAACCATCACCTTCCCCCTCCACATCACCTCTCTGACCTCAGACCACCACTGTCACAGTGACAATCCCGCTGTCACAACACCTTTGACATCCTGTGCACTGGGCCCAGCCAGCCACAAGCAGCAGCACCCAACAAAATTCCACCTACATAATTCAACTGCAAACACACCAAAGGATAGCCAGGCAGAGCTTTGTAAACATCCTCTGCAGGCTTAAACCCCAAGCCCTCACCTGCAAGGAATATTTTAATAAAGGCACCGCCACATCAACCTGTCAGATGTATTTTTTCCATCTTCCTTTTCAACGGCATAATTTCCAGGTGGAATGACAAACCTAACCATCAATTTCCTCCCTCCAAACCAAATCTTCAGTTGTTACTAGACTTTGCCCACCAGGAGCAATTTCATTTGAAAAAGGCTGACTCAATTAACTGCATCTTCCCAGAACATTTACTAGACATAAATATCAAGAAGCTTCCATGCAAATCTAGCGTGAACAGCCATTTTCCTTCCTCAAAGCTCACCTTTTGGGTCAATACACATATTTTCCTCTGAAAAGATAAAGTATTTATCTACCAGCCTAGCTCCATGTGAGTACCAGCCTGCAGAAATGTCCATATTGTGCAGTTTATTGAGAAATTAAATGACTAACTTTGATGGCAGTAACTACAAAAATCACTGTGGTAGCAAATGCATTATATATCCAACTATATATATAAAAAAATTAAGTGATAATTTTCAAGGGGGTAATTTTGAGTTGGTTTTTCTCATCTCAGAAACATCAAAGTCACATGTTTCCACAGTCAAATCTTAATTGTTTTGTTTTGCAGACCTGTTGATAAAGCCCACAGGAATTCTAATTAGCTGTGCTGCTGCATTACAGCTTCTGCTGGATCTGCTGCTGTTCTCAGCGTGGGCTCTCCTCTTGCAGCTTGCTCAGCCAAGGATGAATAGAACCACTGGAATCTTGGCTTTGATCCAGGCTACAAAACCTGTGGAATTTACTTATGGTTTTAATTGTCTATTTATTCATTGTCTCTAATTTTCCATCTCCAGCTCGCTCTGTTCAGAGAGTAAAAGAAAAATCTCGGTTCCTAAAAATCAGAGCCCTCCTTTGTAAGTGTAATTTTGAATAATAAAGTATAGTAAAAATGAATAATTGTAATAAAGTGACAGCAATAAAGTAACAATAAAATAAAAGGGAATAAAAAGGAAGAGGCATTTAAAGTAATTACTCTGGATATTCAGACTTAGCATGAATAGGGAGAATTCTAATGAGATGCTAAAGAACTACTTTCATCTGCTTTTTGTAATGAACTATCTCCCAAGGAAAGAGGTTTTATTATACCGAAATTTGTAATTTTAATATCTCTATTTTTACACTAAAGTACTCAATAGTTTAAGTTTGCTGGGAGTAATTCATGTAATGAACTTTCTTATCCATTTTGTGATCTACAGCAGGAGTTAGTAATGGATGCTGGTCGAGCAGAGTGGAAAGTTCCCCTCCCATTTTTCTCCCAGAAGTTGTACAACTCACTCCCACAGTGCTTTTACAGCGAAGACAAGACACCAAGTCTTTCTCTAAACAATAATAACAACACAGCACGATGAGAATGAAAGGAAAATGCTGTTTAACCACACAGCTTTCCTCAGAATCACACCCACCACAGAGGCGCTAATTCTATCACTTGCCGGCATAAAGAACAACAGCAGGACGGCTCCAAATAATTAATATCCTCAGATCACTAATTACCAAAAAAAAAGCGTTAAAAAATTACAGCCTTCAAGTACATATAAAAAAAGCGTCTTTCCAGCAAAAAGAAACAAAACCAAAACCAAAATTGTCACATTAGTAAATGGTTCCTGTCTCCTGCTATGTCAGTTGTACACAGAGTAGCAGTGATTTACAGTCCAGCTGTGTGACAGACAACTCAGCCTCTGTGCAAACTCTCCAGGATCCCTTTTTTATAAAAGTGAAGAGTGATTTAGCTGCGTGAGTTCCATTAACATTAATGGGTGTCACATGGCCAAATCCCCATGCCCCGCTCTAAAATGTTCTATCTCTGTGTAATTAGAAAGAATCTGCTCTGAACTGACTTCCTTTCTGGGTGGGGGAAGAAACAGCACAAAAACATTGCAGTGCCAGCCACCAAGGTTGGTGACAGCTCTGACAGGACACCCAAGTGTTGGAGTCCAGGGCTCGGCAGAGACCCCCATGAACACCCCCATGGACATCTTGGGGGGTTCAGGACCCTTGCTGGGACCCCAGGGCTCGACAGAAACCCCCACAAACACCCCCAGGGACATCTTGGGGGGTTCAGGACCCTTGCTGGGACCCCAGGGCTCGACAGAAACCCCCACAAACACCCCCAGGGACATCTTGGGGGGTTCAGGACCCTTGCTGGGACCCCAGGAGAACAAACACTGCCTTTGGCTTTTCCCCATGGAAAGGACTTTTAACACTCAGAGAAGAGTTGTAGGTTTGATAGAACGTTAGTTTAGTTTATCACAGGGTGTGAAAATGTAGTTTGGGTTTTTAGGATGAGGCTGGAAAAGGGACAAGATGGAGGATCTTGGGTGGTGCCTGAGCTTCTTCCTTCTTCTTCATGGACTCCATTTCCTGTTGTGTGGTGGCACAGGGTGATTGGGTGGAATGGTTTGAGGTAGAAATGTCAACTAAAGAAATAAATAAGGATAATTGGTACAGAATTGTAAATATCATATGTTTGGGATTTGGATTGGGTCAAATGGCTTCATAAGGCCTTGAGGGTCACTCCCTCGGGGCCATTCCAGCCGTGTTCACAAAGACAAAAGACCTTGTCACTGAAGAGTGAGCAACAAAAGATAAGAAATAATAAACACCTGAACAAGAAGCTGGAAGTCTCTTTCTACTCTTTTCTAACCCTGGCATGAACTGATCTCGGGAACGGACAGGGCACCCCGAGATTTTGGTGTCCCTGGGTGGGCAGCCTTGGGCGGCGGGGTAGCCCAAGAAGTCACTTCCCATGATTCCAACCATTCCTCTCTTGCTTTCAGAAGTCTTAGGTTCCTCCTCCAAGGTATTTTGACTGGTGAAAAGAGATTGAATGTTCCTTTTCTTTGACAAAAGACACAAAATTATTGTAATAATAGAAATATTAGTAAAAATAATACTAATAAAATTAATATTAATTTAAAATATGAACCTTTCCTCTCATAACAACTCAGTCACAGAAACCAGGTATTTATGATCTTCTATTTCTTTGGGGCTGCTGCATCCCTTTGCCCATATCCTGTGCAATGAGCTAAAGACTCAAAAACACACCCTTTTCCTAGGCCAGAGGACTGAGTTTAATCTTTCACTGCAATTGCTGCAGTCAGCTTTTCTTCACCAGGCCAGAAAAATCCTTTTGTGCCTATTTCCTTGTGTCACATTCAAGAATTCAGTTCCCTGCTATTTCTACCATGACACAGCTTAACCAAAGGGTGATCTGCTGCTTACCCTCACATGAGTGTGTAAAATGAAGGATGACCAAAAAAAAAAATTCTTTATCCACATCACACAGAGGAGTTTGTACAGGCCAAAAACACCTCTGCAGAAAAAGCTCGGAATAATCTGCTAGAAAGAGATGGACAACCTGGGATGCCAAGTTATCTGTGCACTCCTGTCTCCAGAAAACAGCTTCAGAAGAGTCAGGCTACTTAGTAAAAGGTTTTCTAGTTGGGCATGGAGAAGAAAATAAGTATAAATAACGATTAGGAAGGACAAAGTAAAAATGAAACCATTTCCAAGTGGCATGGGTGGGTTACAAGTGCCTTTTCATGTGCACCCCTCTCCCAAGATTGAAGCCATTGTTTTCATGACTTTAGTTAAGAGATGAAGAAGACAAGGCAAAAAGTAAAATCCACAAGCAGAATTTAAAAGCAAACAGGGAAAAACGTGCACATTCACAAACATAATATAGAAAAGAAACCAAACCATGCAGCAGACAGGTAAAGCCATGGCAACAAGATGAAAAGGCATTTTAAAATGTCTGAAATCTTATTTAGAGAAAATACCCCTATCTTTGTGTTCACTCTCCCTACTTGAAAAAGGTGTATGCCTGTCCTGCTTGGGAGCTGTATGGACACGACACGAGTTTTGTATTAACTGCAAAATGAACAGGAAACTCCAAGCAGAAGCTTTTCTTAGTGGTCAAGAGTTTCTCCAAGCCTGCAGGCCACCAGAACCTGCCCCACTTGTGCCAAGGGCTCTCCACTGCTGTAATCAGGTGCCATTTGCAGGACCTGCTCTTCCACACATCCAAACTGAGCCATTTATTTCAGTGAACGCCTCTACAAACCAAGCAAAACCTCACATTTCTCTGATCATTGCCATTTTCCCGCCCTGCAGTCACCCAATGCATTTTCTTCACCTTCTCCTGGCAAAACCTCATTTTAGTTTTGAGCAAAGAAACAAAAACATCTAGTTTGTGTTCTTCTAGTTCTTCTCTCAACATTTACGTCTAAAGTGCATTGTAATTTTGATACGGGTATAGAAAATATCAAGTTATTAACACTTTTTCTTTTTTCCACTGTCCCTTGTAAGGTTGGTGTTTTCTTTTTAAAAGTCACATCATTGAAACCACTTTCAGAGATGAGAGCTCCCTGAGCAACTACATGCAGGAACTTAGAAGAAGTTATGATGCAAATAGACTCTAGAAACATTTAAAGGACAGAATTCCAGTAAAACAGCCAGTGAAAAGATTCCCTCCACCTTTATAAACTCAAACTTGCTATGCTTTGGCAATGAAACCATTTTAATGGGTGGAGTCCGTTCTAGAGGTTCACAGATTTTTAAGAACTATCAATTTAATCACATATTAAAAATATTTTACCACTCTGAGCCACAGCTGTGACATTAATCTGTGCTAAGGAGCTCATCAGTCTGTACCAGAAGTAACAGAAAATTCAGAGAAATGAAGTTTGCTCCATCCCATCTGCAGCACGACTGAAGAAAACTCAGCAAGGTTTCATTCTCAGCAAGGTTTAATTCTCTTTTTGCTGCCTTCTGGACCGTCAACACTTTGATTTCCATAATGAGGGAAGTGTAGATATTTTATTTAAGGCCACTTTTATTTAACAGACAGAAAAAGCACTGAAATCTGATTCAAGACACAAAACTACTCGATTGTGTAAACAGCATCAGCTTTCTAAGTATTGGTGCTTTTATCTGTGAATGGATCTTGGACATCCTTTTCCTCCTCATCTTAATACAACTTGATTTCCTGCTTTTATCTTTCTTCCCTTCTTTTTCTGTCCAATTCCATCGTTTTTATTGTTATATTGAACTTATTCCCAAAACCCTCATCCTCTTATCATGTAATTTAGCAACACTATGATTCCTAAATCCATATTATTACTTTAATCCTTTGCAGTTTTTATTTTTCTTACATTCAATCCCTTTTATCTCTGTACCTGTCAATCTTTCAAAAAGCTCCATAAGACAGGATTTTGTTATGTCTTTATGCTTCAGGTTTCTCAGGTATTCTTTAAATAGGAAACTTGCAAATAGACAAGTTTTATTGCTTTCTAAGCAGTATTATTATAGTCCCACTCAACAAATAGCATGAGAGGGTCATAATTCCAGATGATCAAGTCACTAGTTTGCACTTGCAGACAGTTTATCTCTGGCTGATAGTAAAAAAATCCAACTCAACCAGAAACTGAGGTGAATTTTTGCATCCAGGACTATTACACTTGACACCCAAATAGCAAAACTTTTGTCCCCCTCCATCCTTAGTAGAAATGCCAATTGTGATATTCCATCACATTTATTTTTAAACTGTGCAAATTTGTGCAGATGTATCTCAGGATGTGTTCAGTAAGCATATTTTTCTTGCTGATCAGAAAAAAAAAAGTGAAAAAACGTTGAAGTTGGATTTAATGATTAAAGAAGTGGATTACATCTGCTCTGGCTCACTTACACAAGAGAACTAACACATAAACACAATTTTAGTTCAAAGTAAGTTCATGTAAGGAGTTGTGAGTTCATGGAATATGTTTTCAAGTCACCCATCTCTCCAGCTCAAGCAGAGCATTCCCAGCACTGCTCATTTATCCAGATCCCTCCTCGAGGAAGGGCTCAGCTCTGTAAGGAGGGAGGACTCCTCATCCTGTCTGCAATCAGGATCAATCCACACCCCAAACCTCAAATCCAACCTCCTGTGACTTTAATAACCTCAGGATTTACTTGGAGATTCGCCGTGCAAGGAGCTCCTGCAGAGCAAAAGACAATTTTTCTATTAAATAAAAGTTGCCCCTTACCATATTTATCCTGAGAAGTTCCACCAGTCTGTATCACCAGCTGTAAAAATATTATCTACATTATCAACCTCTCCATTCATCAGGGTTAAATAACTCGGGTTTGACAAGCAAGGAAAATAGCACTCATTTTTCATTACCATTAGGTGAAATATGAGCAAATAGAGTGTCTAGGCAGGTAAATTTCATGATTATTCCACACAATGAAGTCAAGTTAAAAAATACTCCAATTCTGGCACTGCAGGTGTACACAGAATGTAGAAATCTTCAGGAAATCTCCTTTACTCTGCACTGCTGCTGCCTGTAAAACTCAAAAGTAGTCTGTTTTAAATCTGCTGCTTCAACGTGACGTGGTTTGATGATAATCAGTGAATACCTCGAGGTTGTGTGTTGTGTGCTGTCCCTCTCAGGGAAGTAACATCCCTTGTTTTTCTCTGTTTATGGTTTCATGCCTCCCTTAAATTATTTTTTTAAAAAACAGAACCTGGTTGTACCTGCAGTGGGTTTTGCCATTATATATTATAATTTGATTGGTTTCATTAAGCATTTCACCCTCTTCCCCTGCCTTCTGCTCCTCTCCCTTACCCCAGCTCACACATCTCTGTGAGCTTCTCAGTACTGAGCTCTTCCAGGAATAAAAACTTACTGGTTTTAAAGTTGCCATTACTTTGGTTGTTAAAATCAAACTGTAATGCAGCATATGAAAACCTT
Source organism: Nicator chloris (assembly GCA_013400495.1). Classification (NCBI taxonomy): domain Eukaryota; kingdom Metazoa; phylum Chordata; class Aves; order Passeriformes; family Pycnonotidae; genus Nicator; species Nicator chloris. Next base: position 8,383 of record WAAE01024381.1, read on the forward strand.
CCCTTGATTTACCTGGACTCCTACTAGAACCTGAGGTGTTTACATGACCTGAGCTTAGTCAATAATGCAAGAATTTCAACCAAACGTGAGGCTGATTTGCAGTGACAATCCAAATGACAAAACAATACATTCTCTGCCTGCTCCCAGCACCCCTGAATCCTAAAATAAACCAACCATGGAAGAACCCTATTTTATTCCACTCTGCAAAGTTAACTGCACAATTTCTCTGCTGAGACTCCAAATTCTGGAAAGGATTTAAAAAGGATTTAAAAGTCAAAATTTAAGATATCTGCATCAAAATCATTTCATTCTGTCCCTGCTCTTTCCCACTCCAGTGGTCTTCTACCTACCAGCACACAAACTGCTCCTATCCCAGGGAATGAAGTGTCCATAGAATGCAGATATTGATGAATGCAGCTGCAGCAAAGGCTGGCATAGCCTGCAGACACAATTCTTCTCAGATCAGGATTTTCCATAACAATATCTTGAGTGCTCCATTTCTCAACAAAGAGAAAAGTACATTTCCTCCGAAAACGTGATGGCCAATATCAGCAAATATATCAGCCTAGATAAAGGCAGAAAAATCACAATATTTGGGCACCAAAATATGCAGAAACAGAGTATTTTCAGAGAATAATCGACTCATATGTTTTAATTTAAATGGAAGCTCTTCCTTCCAGTCATCGTTGTGGTGATCTCTGTATAAATGTCTGTGTTATAACGTGAACTCCTTCCTCATTAGAAACCTGGGGTTTTTTGTAGGCTTCTACTGAGCCAGCCTACAATCCTTAGGAATTTATTTCCATTAGAAGAACCACACAAGACAGGAAGTGAGAGTTCCAGGAGGGAAAAAGTCACTTGGTAGAAACCCCCATCAAGATAAATTCACTCACACACAAAAAGAAGAGAGCTGATGGGTGAGTGACCTGCAGCAAGGAGGGAAAAGATATGAAAGGGTAACTCTAAAATTTGATTTTTATGCTGTTTTTAACAACTCAAGAAAGTTCTTACATTATCCAGCTCCTTCTCCTTGACTGGCACAACACAGTGGCTGCCCCATGCTCACATACTTCGTTTCCAATCATAAGTATTTTTGAGACTGGAAATGGAAGGATGCTCCTTCCTCTCCCTCTCTCTGTTTCATGAAACACAGAATATTATAGAAGAATTCAAGAGTCTGAGCTGAGTCGAATTGAAATTACTGAATTGGCATTATCTAACATTCTTTCTGATTTGTCAGTTGCTAATGAAAGCCTTGAACAGTGTAAATTTAAGAAATGTTAGCTAGTTAAAGAGACCATCCCTGAAAATTTAACTCCTTGCCAGGACGAGGTGATGCACTTCAAGCCAGTTGTTCTTCTTAGCAACAAATTAGAAAGTGTGGAAGAAAGAGTCATAAGCAGAGTTCAAAGTTTAAAAGATCCTTCTTTGCTAGAGAAGAGGAGAATACCCTGGCGAAAGAAAGTGCTGACAGAAATGTCACAGAAAGTGCTCTAACAACAGCAACAGGCAGAAAAAAAAAATGACAGCAAGGGGCACCAGTCTCTAACAGACCAAACCAAACCAAAATTAAAAAAAAAACAAAACAAAAAAAAAAAAAAAAAAAAAAAAAAAAAAAACAAAAAAGAAAACCACGGGTGCATCCCCTTATTTCACCATTTGTGG